>PVIW01005008.1:26336-116808 GCA_004026585.1 Noctilio leporinus | reverse complement strand
CTCCTAATATCAGGGCTTTTTCTCTGGGCAGGAGGGGAATATATATATATATATATATATATATATATATATATATATATATAAAACTTTTTTCACATTTTAATATATTTTATTTATTTTGCTATTATAGTTGTCCCAATTTCCCCCCCCCTTTGCACCCCTTCCACCTAGTACCCCATTTCCTCCAGCAATGCCCGCCTTAGTTCATGTCCATGAGTCATGCATATAAGTCCTTTGGCTTCTCTATTTCCTTTGTTCTTCTTAGCATCCTCCTGTCTATTCTGTAACTACTAATGTGTACTTTTTTTTTTTCTTTCACATCCAAACAATTCACCATTTAATTACTGCCTTCTGTCAGCTTCTCAAATCATATTAATACAAAGTTTTCTTTTCATTATTCCAAAATGCCTACATTAATTCGTTTAAAGAATTACTCTTTTACGTAATATGAATTGCAATATTACCAAACACATGCAAAAATACATTTACACCCATACATATTTTTACACATATTTAAAGTACATACTAAATTTTGAAGAGTTAATACAAAAAATTTTAAATATGCCAATAGCTTACATAATTATTACATGTTAAACGATAGTATTTTAGATATATTGTAGAAAAATTAAGCAGATTTTTTTCTTCTTCAATACTTATTTTACTCTGGAATGCTATTTTGGTGTAATATATCACAGAAATGGTATATTGCAGAACTCACTTTTGTGAAAGTTGTCCTAGAGATGGTACCAAACCCATATTAAAAAATGAATTTGGTTTTTGAGTCAGATGCTCCTTCCTCTAATAATACAACTTAACTTTATTTTAAGCTATTGGAACTACAACTTATTCTTTTTGGAGTTTTCCATCTTAAATAATAGATTTATTTATTTATTTATTTATTTATTTATTTATTTAGGCTGTGCTCAGGTCTTACCCTTGTTTTTCCTCTACATGTGTTTTACAGGTTGAAGTCTTCAGAAATAATGGCACTCACAGTGCCCAGCCAGTCCCCAGAGTAGAAATTATTATGTCTACTAAGTTGAACTAAAAAAGAAAAATCCCTAGGATTTAAATAATTTTGTAGAATAGTATTCTAGCTATTTTTTTAATTTGTAGTTGACTTCCTATGTGGTCCTAAACTAACCCCTGAACTATTTAAGAGTCTGTTGAGGTAGAGAATAGGTATGTTCACATTTCGATAATAAAGTTTACTATAGCATTAATTCCTTTTCCCAAGCATCCCCAGTTTGGGGACCTTCATAACTGGAAATGTCTATTTCCATGATTTAGTTGAAAGGAATCTCATCTAATTTACATGCTAATATGAGAATGTATATTGTCTATGTACACAAATCATATAGTTTAGTAGTTTGCAACTTCTATCCAAATTGATCTTCATTCTCAGCATCTCTTCTAACCTAAAGATTGACTGATTTCACAACACACCCGTGACCAGTTGCTTGCTATTTAAAACATAAATTGCTAACAAAATCTATATATTACACACCCACAAATAAGCACATATTTTGTAACAGTGAATAAGAAAGATAGCATGTCTTCTATGTAATATACATCCACATTTTCTTACTTTTTTCTTCTTCTTTAACTGCATTCAATTTTTCTGAGTTATTGCAAATAACCTGATTTTCCCATATTGTGAAATGATTCCAATCTAAGAAAACTTAACCTGCAGTAATGGAGATACAAGTAATATACAAAATTATACTTTATTTAGTAAAATCTATTTATAACAAGATCACTTTAAAGCATTCATAAATTAAAATTGACTCTTATCCATTCAGCTTCCCTATGTCTTTTGATTGGTGCATTTAATCCATTTACCTTTGTATCTGTGTGTTCCTATCTGTCTCTCTGTTTCTTCATCTTCTTAAAGCAGAGCCTTTAGCATCTCTTGCAATGCTGGTTGGGTGGAGATATATTCTTTTAGACGTCTTTTATCTGGGAAGCTCCTTATTTCGCCTTCCATTTTGAATGAGATCCTTGCTGGGTAGAGTATTCTTGGTTGCAGGCTTTTGTTTTTCATTGCTTGAAATCTTTTTTGTCATTCCCTTCTGGCTTGTTGTGTTTCTGTTGAGAAATCAGCTGATAACTTTATGGGAGCCCCCTTGTATGTTATTAGCTGTTTCTCTCTTGCTGCTTTTAGGATTCTCTCCTTGTCTTTGAAATTTGCCATTTTCATGATGATGTGTCTTGGAGTGGGCCTGTTTGGGTTCATCTTCTTTGAGACCCTCTGTGCTTCCTGAGTTTGCATGACATTTTCTCTCCTCAAGTTAGGGAAGTTTTCTGTCATTACTTTTTCAAAGAGGTTTTCTATCCCTTGCTCCTCCTCTTCTCCTTCTGGTATCCCTTTCATATGGATATTATTACGTTTCATGTTGTCCTACAGCTCTTTTAAAACCTCCACATTCTTTTTCAGTCTTTTTTCATTTTGTTGCACTGCCAGGGCATTTTTTTGTACATTGGCCTCCAGCTCAATGATCTGATCCTCTGCTTTCTCTAGTCTGCTTTTGATTCCTTCTGCTGTGTTCTTCAATTCAGAAATGATAATCTTCATTTCCTCCTGGCTCTAATTGATGGTTTCTAGGTACTTTTTAATGCTGGTGTAGTTCTCAGTAAGTTCCTTGTAGCTCTTCTGGAGTTCTTTGTAGTTCCCCTGGAGTTGTTTGTAGTTTTCTTTGAACTCACTGAGCTCATTGAGCTTCTTACCATCATTATTTTGAATTCCATGTCTGATAGGGTGCTTGCCTCTATTTCATTTTGCACTCTTCCTGGGGATTCCTTCTTTCCATTTGCTAAGGGTTTATCTCTGTGTCTCCCCATTTTAGGTGGCTCTTGTTTGTTTCTGCTTCTTAGATTAGTCTGCTCTGACTTACTGTCTTAGTGGTGTGAACTTCTATGATGTAGAGGTGCACTTTTTTTACTTCCCAGATCTGTGATTGGTGATGTCAGCTCATGTCCCATTCTGGGCCTAGTCAGTCAGTTGGAGACTACCAGAGACCCACTGTCTTTGTCTCTTAACAGTTGTTAATCATATCAGTGTGTGATCAGTCCTTAGTTTTAGGCACCTCTGGGCGGGACAGATGAATTCAGTTGTTAATCCAATCAACCTGTGATCTGAGGTCAGGTTTAGGCACTGCTGGGTGAGGTGGATTAATTCTTATGGGCGGGGTTGTGGCTTCCCCTCAGGCTCCCATTTTTTTGAGAAGAGTGGTTTGCTGGCTGTATGGGGGGGTAGGGGTGGGTCAGCACTGGACTCACAGGCTGATTCCTCAACTCTCCCCCTAAAGCCACTTACCCAAACCCTCCTTAAGTGTCTCTAGTCCACTGTGCCCTCCTTCTGCTGGAGCCCAGGGTAGGTGGGTACCACTGTATTTTTGTGCATGGTCCCTTTAAGAACTGGGTCTTTCAAGCTGGCTAAACCTGGCAGTGATTTACTTTTCACAGCTGGGTGCTGTGTTACTTTCAGCTGTGTTGCTGTAGGCTGGGAAGCCCAATTGTGGGTTTAGATCCCACCCTTCTCAGGTGGAACCCTGGCTACTGAGCTATTTCTCCGTCCCTTCAGCTGCTGCCCATGGGAGCCCCACCAGCCTCTCATATCTCCCCATTTCCTACCAGTCATGTTGTGATTAATTGGTGCTTCTATTCTGGTAATAAGATTTCTCTCCAGTTGGTGTTCTGATGGTTATTCTGGAAGATTTCTCCCCAGCTAAGTTGTACTTCTAGTTTGGTGTTGGGAGGAGATTGGTGTAGCTCCACTTACTCCTCCGCCATCTTGGTTCTCTATTTCTGTCTTTTGAACCAAAGAAGTATAGTTATACTTCTAAAATAATTTATACCAAAAAAATTAATACATAAAAACAAGTTATAGTTGAAAATTATTATGTTTTAATAGACGCTGTGATGCAGCTATTCCATTCTAGGTGATTCCTTGAAGAATGTGTATATAAGTGGAGCCATCTACAGGGATTTCATTGCAACAATATCCACATAGCAAAAAGCTTAACTCAAATGTCTATCCACAATAAAATTCATGCAGTAGGTATTGTATATTTATACAACGAAATACTCTATCATAATGTGAGACTAGACTTATAAATAGCAACATGGAAAATTCTTCCCAATATTATGTTGAGCAAATGCAGCAATATGGAGATGAATATAATCACAGTATAAATCTATCTATAGAAAGTTTAAAATCTATATTGTTTAGAGATATATGCATATGTGGAAAAAGTATAAAGGAAAACAAATAAATGATCACCATAAAAATCAGCATAGTGATGACCTCTCAGGAGAATGTGAGAGGAAAGAGATACACAGGAGACTCCTGACATTCTGGCCATGTTCTATTTTTTGACTTGGGTGCTGTATTAGTCTGCTAGGACTGCGTGATGGAATACCACAATCTGGGGAACTTAAACAACAGACATTTATTTTCTCACAGTTCAAGAAGCTGTAAGTCCAAGATCACAGTGCCATCATGATTGATTGAGGCCTCTCTTCCTGGCTTTTAGGGGGCTGCCTTCTCACCGTGTCCTCAAATGACCTTTCCTCTGGGTGCTCATGGAGTGGGAGAGAGTACTCTACTGTGTCTTCCTCTTCTTGGAAGAACACCAGCCCTATGTGATCAAGGCCCCACTCTCTGACCTCACTTAACCTTTATTATCGCTTTATAGGCACTATCTCCACAGAGGCACACTGAAATTAAGGCTTCAACATATGAAAATCAGAAAGACACCATTCAGTCTGTAACAGATGGCATTTACATGGATGTTTGCTTTACAATTACTTGCTACAGTGTATGTTATTTTATGTATTTTTCTACGTGTGTGTAATGCTTTATACTAAAAATATTTTAAAGTTATCACCTGACTTCCTTTTTACTTGGATATTTTGAATTTTACAAATAGGAGCCTTCTTGGTAATTGGGCAGATATTTTCTTTCCAGGAAACTTTATGCTTTAAAGTAATTTCCTTTGGTTCCTAACAGCACTCACTGAATGTAATAAATTAGAAGGAAAAGTTAGAAAAACATTTTGTTCCTGCAACCTTTATGGAAAAGACACCTTAGGTGCATCTCAACTGATGAAAACAATTTGTCCTAGAACATATGTGCCAAGCACCTATATTTGAAAAGAGATACAGCACAGAAAATATAACTGTAGGGTTTGATCTCAGAAGAGAAGAGTTATAGGATGGAAACATCATTAAATAATAATTAAAATAATATTATTGTGCTGAAAATATATAAAATTGGGTTCTGAGTGACTTTGGACTCAGGGTTTACAAGGGTCAGCAAAGGTCAGGGACAGCCAGTGATGAGAAAGTGGTGTACTCAGGGACCCAGGTAGAGTAGAAAAAAAGCAAGTCTCTCATGGAAACAAAAAGGCCTACTGAAAGTGAATACAACTTAAAATAGGATCCTAATTTGATATGCAAAATTATTTATTCAAAGAATGAGCTCGTCTTAAAATAGGGTCCTAATTTGATATGCAAAATTATTTATTCAAAGAATGAGCTCGTCTTAAAATAGGGTCCTAATTTGATATGCAAAATTATTTTTTCAAAGAATGAGCTCATCTTAATAGCACATCATTGATTTCTATTTTTTGAAATTTTGAAAGTTCCATTACACTTTGGCATGATTTTTCTTTCATAGGTGACCATGTTGGAGATGTCACTTACTATGGGTAATAAGAAATATTTAAGTAATAATTTTGCAGGTTTGAGTAAGTTATTTTTTTTGCCAGGTTTATAACCTTCTTTCTTCTTTTAAGTGCAATGTGTTCTGAAGCTTTACTAAGGCTTTTTTTCTCTATTGAACTCCTTTTCCCAACATACTTTTCTCATGGCCTAAAATGTTACCATGTGCATTAGTTGTTTTTATGCTTATTCATTTTTTTCTTTTAAATGACTTTCCTTGGAGCCCCTTGCCCTTCCTGGTTAGCACACATTAAGAACTATAATGTTATTATTAACAAACCTCCCTCCTAATTATTCCCCAACCTATTATAATGGGGTCTTCCCCCACCCACTCTACTGAAACCACTTTTGCTGGGACACCAACTGCCTCCTATTTGCAAGATTCTGTAATATTTTTAGGGTTCACATCTGACACTTATCATTCCTCCCTTTTTAAATTTTATTTTAAGATTTTACTTATTATTTTTAGAGAAAGGGGAAGGGAGAGAGACAGAGAAGGAGAGAGACATCTATGTATGGTTGCCTTTCACCTGCCTCCAGCCATGGACCTGGCTGGAGACCTGGCTTACAACCTGGTTATGTGCCCTGGCTGGGGAATCCAACCAGCAACCTTTGGGTTCTCAGGCCGACACCTTATCCACTGTGCCACCAGCCAGGGCTGCCCCCACCCTTTTCTAAAACTGAACTATAGCCTGCTCCCTGTTTTTATATAGCCCATGAGCTTAAAAGAGTTTTCACATTTTTAAATGGTTATAAATCAAAAGAAAAATAATATTGTTAACATATGAAAACTATGAAATTTGAATGTTAATGGATATAAAGAGAGCTTTATGGAAATACAGCTACACCCGTTTGTTTATCTGTGGCTGCTTTTGAACCTTAGAAGAGGCAAAGTTGCTTGAAAGCCTAAAATCTGATCCTTACAGGAAAAGTTTGCCTGTGCCTACTTAAGCTGCTTTCATCCAAAGTTTCAGGATGCTTTTCCTAGAAAAGCTCCTACTTCTCCTTTAAGGCCTCCCAGAGCTGTTGTGGAAATTGAACTAGGCAATAGATGCAAAGTACCTAAGATGGCACTTGTTTCAAGGTTTGTGTTCAAATCAATGTTAGCTCTTTTGTCTCTTGACTCTTATCTATCCCTTAGATATGCATCCCCAAGATGTCATCATCATTTTATCCTTCTCTTTTCATGCTCTTTCTTGTAAACCTCATTTCCTCTCATAGGTTCAAGCATCATATCCATACTCACGACTCTCAAAAAATTACATACTCTAGCCCAGATCTTGCTTTGCTTGGATGCCATTCAAGAAAGCAAGCTGAGTACATCCAAAATTAAACTCATCTTTTCTCCAAAATATATTTCTTCTTTGTATTCATTATCTCATTAATGACACTGCCATCCACCCACCTCCCAACCCAGAAATCCCATCTTTTCCTTTCTGCCTCTTTCTCTCTCTTTATGTCCAACTAGTCAATGAATCCTTTTCCCTACTTTTTGGAAGTTTGTCCCACCATCCATAGAATCACCATTTTAAGTTCTCTTCATTTCTCTCCTGAAATTTTTAACTAATCCCCTGGAATTTCTAACTCAATGGACCCACAATCTGGCCTTATTTGGATCTATCCTCTACATTTCCACTAGAATTACTTTTCATCTTCCTACGTAACAAAGGCAATTGATCGTAGGATTCTCTGTTCATTGACCCCAGTGATTCTGTTGATGGTTATTGGGTCACCCCTGTGACTGATTGCCCACAAAATACATTCAAACACTTGAACATGGACTTTTACAATCTTGGCCTTACCTCATCCATTCATTCCTTCAACAGATATTTATTTAGCATGTACTATGTGCTAGAATTATGTCAAATTATTGGTGAATAAGACCAGGCAGAAGGGGGTCAGATCAAGATTAAACAAAGTAGCACTTTGTTTTCCCCATAATGGAAAAGACACACTGTCATAGTGCCCTCTCTGTAAAACACCCTAACCTTGAAGGCAATGTTCAAATGCTTCCCCTTTTGTGGACACTTTCCCCAACTTGTAGATATCAGAGTTAATTCTGGTCTTCTTTATGTTCTCTCTCCAACCTCTAGAATTTGAATACAGTATTATACATTCCTCCTATTCTTACCTCACTAGATTGTCAACATCATAAATTTGGAGACTGTGTCCTATTGATGCCCCCGGCCTAATCCAATAGTCATGTAAGTGCTTTGATTAATTGTGTCTATTCTAGGACTAAAGGCCAAAACCTGGCTTACATCTATACTATAATAATAACAATATATGAAAAAAATCAAAAAGTTAAAAAACATATTTAAAGAGACAACATATGTTGCTCATGTATAAATAGTATGAACAAAATAATATTTTGCATTTAAGTAATTGATTTTAATAATTGGCTTTTACATTTTTTAATTTAGGAAAAGCCAAATAATTTTCCATTAAAGGCATACTTAGCTGCTGATTTTTATCTGCTGATTTTGCTTCTCATTTTTGTATGCTCAAAGCATATTTTAGTAAAAAACAAATCATCTTTTTACTAAATCTTTGAGGCTATTATCCTCATGATCACATATTTGTTCTATATGAATAATAAATTTCTATCCTGTAGATCTTCAAGTCATAAACATGCAGAAAATAGAGAATGATGGATGAGCTGTGGAAAGAGTCAATGAAATAATTATAATAATAACTTTTCTAATATTTAAGATGTGCCAAAGGGGAGATCCAGGAAATTACCAAGCAGTTAACATCAATACTAAGAAAGAATAAGAACAAATAATAATGGAATTGATCAGGAAGTACTTAGACAAGAACAATTTAATGAGCAACCAGCAGCATGGGTTCATCTAGAAAGAGCACGTAATACAAAACAGACAGAAAGTGTGAGTAGAAGCAGAGTCAGCAAAAGGAACAGAAATCTGTCTACTTCAAATTATGCCCCTAGCCATGTAGGAAAAAAAAAAAAAGTGTTTTAAATTAAGATAATCCTATTAGAATAAATATAAAATTAACTTTTGATTTATATTAAGGCAGCAATTAATTTTTAAAACTTTCTATTCAAAAGATACCTTCAACCCAACCATACCTTCACCACAGGACTCCTAGGGGTGTATATGAGTGCCAGTGGTTATTACTTCAATACTCTTATTCCATCTCCAAATAAGCAATTGATCAAACCTTGCTCACAAGTGATCTTCAAGCCAACCAAACATGGACTATTTACACAGGCTGTGTATGTGAATGCCTCCAGCATGAAAACTAGTATAGATAAAATCCTGACAAGATGGTAGTTGTTAGCAATCCAGAGGCTGCAGGTGGTACAACAAATTTTACTTTATTTAAAAGATAATTTTTTCTTCCTTTATTTTTTAAAGATTTTATTTATTATTTTCTGAGAGAGGGGAAGGAAGAGAGGCAGAGAGGGAGAGAGAAACATCAATGTATGGTTGCCTTTCACCTGCCTCTAGCTACAGATCTGGCTGGAGACCTGGTTATGTGCCCTGGCTAGGGAATCAAACCAGCTACCTTTGGGTTTGCAGGCTGGCACATTACCCATTGTGCCACCAACCACGGCAAAAGATCATTTCTTTATGTGTAAGGAAGTATTTGGCCTGCAAGGTCAAGTTAAATATTCTAAATGGAAGCTTTGTTCATTAGGAGTTTTCTCTAGCCCAAAGGATCTCAAATAAGCTATGATTTCTCCCCTTCGTCAAAGGTAAGCCTTTCACTGGTTAAGGAAGAACCTCCTGCTTGAACCAGGAATCGTGGCTCAGGAAGCAGGTGAGAGTTCTCCAGGTAGCTGGGCACCGCAGAAACATCAGCCAAGTGGACAGACTGACACCATGACCTCTCTAGTAAGTAAAGGAGGCGCAGCATGACTGTGTGAATTAACTCCCTGATGGTAAAGAAGGAGCCACCCACCAAAATGAGACCAAAATGAAACCAAAATAAGAAATATGGTGGAAAATACTTGGATTCTGAAGATAATAGGAATTTAAAATTATAACAGCCTCATCACATCTTTCCTTAGCCAGTTAAATTCAAATAAAACTTTGCTAATTTTGTCACCATTTTTCTAGAATATTTAATCTGAAAGTCTGTTGAGTTCTCTATCAGGGTCAAAATATACATCTATTATTTGCCACCCTAAAAACCTCCTTGGTATTTCCAGATGCTTCATTTCTTAGCACCTTCATTTTTTAGCATTTATTATATAAAATTTCATCCTTTTAAAGTGAAGAGTTAAGAAATTGACATTCTTATGCATGTCAATAATTCAGTGATTGTTAAAAATAATGCTCATAGATTTGAAACAGTCACACATTACAACTCTCCTGTTGGGAATTTTATTTGTGTAGTATGTTTTTTTCATTCTTTACTATCATTTATCAACACTTTTGTTGGTGAATATAATTACCTTTATTTTCTAGAAAGTGAAATTAATTCAACATTAAATTGATCTATCTTCAATTTACTACATCTGACTTCATCTCTGAAGTTTATTTTTTTTTAATAGAAGCTATTTTCTTTTTTTTCTTTCTTTCTTTCTTTTTTTTTTTTTTAGATATTATTTCATTATTTTTAGAAAGAGGGGAAGGGAGAGAGGCAGAAAGGGAAAGAGACATCAATGTATGGTTGCGTTTCACCTTCCTCCAGCCACAGACCTGACATGAGACCTGGTTTTCTACCTGGTTATGTGCCCTGGCTGGGGAATCGAAACTGCGACCTCTGGGTTCACAGGCCGGGGCCTTAACCACTGTGCTACCAGCCAGGGCCATCTCTAAAGTTAAGAATAAATTTATTCCTATTAGTTTTCTCCTCTTTTGTAATAAACGTTCAAATTTTAAATGCTGGCCCTGGCTGGTGGTTCAGTGGATAGGTGCCAGCCTGCAAACCCAAAGGTCGCTGGTTCGATTCCCCAGCCAGGGCACAAAACCAGGTTGCAAGCCAGGTCTCCAGCCAGGTCTGTAACTGGAGGCAGGTGAAAGGTAACCACACATTGATGATTTTTTTCCTCACTGCCTCTCTCCCTTCCTTTCTCTCTGGAAATAATAAATTTAAAAATCTTAAAAAAAAAAAGAAAAGAAATGCTTAACTCATAGTTTAAGCAAAATATAACTTAGAATAATATATTTAATTTTTTACATTCTTCCTAGCCTTTACACATTTTATTATATTCACCAATTTATGGGATAATAGCCTTATATGTGCAGATAGAGTACAAACCTAGCAAACATTCCTTCTCTGTCTTTACAAATGAAGGTAACAAAAAATAATAGAGATCTTGTCTTATTAATGATCTGCAAAGTTTATAACTTTTTTTTTTTTAAGAAGTTACATTTGTAAAAGACAAAAAATAATAATGGCAAAGCAGTTGTCTACTCACTCTACAGATTCTTTTCTGATAATGCACTTTAGAGACAATTGCAATAAATTAATCAAGATGTAGACCCTCATTATAATACATAGCACTGTAAAACTTGGTTATAGTTAATGAGCCTATCTGTATGCCCCAGTCAAGAGTGTTCAACAGCGCTGCTCTGGTGTCATAGTAATCTCTTTCTCTGTATAAAACTATTTAAAGCAGCATATTAATTTTGGTTAAGTATATTGAGCAAGATAGATGCCTTAGGAAATCTTAGAATAGTGACTCCATATTTGAATATTTGCACAACATAATAGTTAGAATTATTGGGGTTAATTTAAAAAGCTAACATTTATTGAGCATTAACTACAAACCAGGCACCCTCCATTTGTTTTACATGTATTAATTCATTTAATCTTCATTCATACTGAATTAGGTACTATCAGTTCCCACATTTTGCTGTTAAGTAAACTAAAGTTTTACTAAATAACTTTCCCAAGTTCACACAGCTAGAAAACAGGATATTAGAAAATTTTTATTTTAAGGAAAGGTCCAGATGTCTACTATAATATCTTGGCCAAGCTCCACAGATGCCTCATCAGAATGGAAAACGGACCCCAGGTCTCTGAACTTCTACCTAATATCTCTTCCCTCAAAACTATGCTATATTTTATTTTCAAAAACAGTACAAGCATAGCCACACTCATGGGGTAAAAGCCAATGGCTTTCAATTTAGTGTCAGCAAAAACTGTCCATGAATGATGCCTCTGATATCTCTTGTTCTCTAAAAAGTTCCTGTGCTAACTTGCCTGCCTTCTTGTTCATTCTGCTAATTTTTTAAAAAATTTTATTTATTTATTTTTAGAGAGAGGGGAAGGAAAAGAGAAAGAGAGGGAGAGAAACATCAATGTGTGGTTGCCTCTCATGCACCCCCAACTGGGGACCAGGCCTGCAGCCGAGGCATGTGCCCTGACTAGGAATCAAACCAACAACCCTTTGGTTCCAAGGCTGGTGCCCAATCCACTGAGCCACACCAACCAGGGCTCATTCTGCTAATTCTTTATAGTAATGTAACTGTTATATAAAATTTGGATAATATAGACAAACATAAAAATAAAATATAATTTTTAAATACCCATAATTATTATATTCAGAAATAACCCCTATATGCATTTTAGTGGCTATACATCTAATTTTTCCATGTGTATGCATGTGTTTGTGTATATTTGTGTCTATGTTTTAGATATTTTGAATAATAGTATAATCAGTTCCATAAACTGATTTTCCATAATTTACATATCATGAACATTGTCTATATTAAATATCCTTCTACATTACTCCAATGGATAAGTTCTATTTCAGATGTATTATAATTTATTTAACCAATCCTTTATTTGAGGAACACTAAGATTTTTCCCAATTATGTGATATTATGCCAAGTATCCATCCATATAAATCTTTGCATATATTCATGATTATTATTTAAAATAAATTCCTGATTGATGAGGGTATGCAACAACCCTACGATATCAATTTTCTTCTCCTTATGAGAATACCAGCTTTCCTGTATCCTTGCAAAAATTGAATTCTGATGTTAATCATCTTTTGTCTTTCATCTTTGATAATTTTATAGGTGAAAGACTGTACCTTGTTTTAAGTTTCATTTTATTATTTTTTCACTTTCATTAGGTGTTGCACTTCTTTTGCATACCCTGTCAAATTTTCACTCCAGTCTAATTTTCAGGGTTGTGTCTTTAATTGATGATCTAGAACCTGACACAAGCCAAGCCCTGACCTCAGCAGAAGTGACGCATGCTGCCTTTACTCACCTCATATTTCAATGTCTGCTGCCTCTTAATTCTGTATTTCCACTTCCAGCTTCACTCTGGTCCTGCCTTATATGGTGCATACAAAGAAAAGAGAGAAAGAAGGCTTAATTTACATCAAAATTTCAAATTTTAAACATAGAAACAGATGAAATAATCAGGAAGATATCAACAAGTTTATCTCTTTTTATTTATTTTTTAAACTTTTACTTATTATTTTTAGAGAGAGGGGAAGAAAGAGAAACATCAATATATGGTTGCCTTTCACCTGCCTCCAGCTACAGACCTGGCTGGAGACCTGGCTTGCAACCTGCTTATGTCCCCTGGCTGGGAATCAAACCAGCGACCTTTGGGTTTGCAGGCTGGCACCTTATTCATTGTGCTACAAGCCAGGGCCTATCTCTTTTTTTAAATTATAAAAAAGCTAATACATCCCTAACCAGCATGCAAAAGTACCTGCTTCTCACTAAAAATGACTGCCATTTATTAAAGCACCTACTGTGTACTAGGCACAGTGTCCAAAGCTTTTATACAGACTCTTTAACCCTGACAAAAGTTTAGGGAACATTATTATCTTATATATTAAAACATCCAAATGAAAAGGGACTCATGGACAGCAGTGTGGTGATTGCTGGGGGAATGGGATATAAGGGGACTAAATGGTAATGGAAAAAATACAATAAAGATTAAATAAAAATAAATGAATAAAGCATCCATATCAGAGGGTAAATGTGTATACCCATGAGGCTAATGAGCAGCAAAGCTGAGCTTCACCTTATGTTGTGTTTCAATTATACTATTACTCTTCACAATAATACTGATGCCATTAATTTCTTGGGAACTTTTTATTCTCATCTGCTTATGTCTGATGATATAACATCCCTGGGAGAAAACCTCACCCTTTTGATAGGTTTCAGCCAAAATAGCTGGTTCTCTAAGAAACTTTCAGTCTTTAAAATTATGACCATTTCTAAAACTAAGTTGAAATTTAGTACAGACATGATTATGATTAATAATTTATAGCATTAAATAGATTTAAATATAGAAAGCTCTTCTGAATCTTCAACAATAATCAAAGGAGCATTTTCTAATTTCACCCACAGATTCTGGAATGTGGTTATCACTCACTTTTCCTCAAAGGCCACCTCTCTCCCAATTATGATTGCCAGTGGGACATCTGTGAAAAGTCTTTAAATTAAGAAACTTGATCAGCTGCCTCTCATAACCAGCTCAATCCATCTCTCTTACCACCACCACCACTCCACTTATTTTTGTAAATCCTCTCTATTCTGCCTTGACACTGTTTCTCATCCTAATGTAGTACAGGTCCTTGTTACTTCCGGTCTGATCCACTGTTATCTTTGCTTCTGGCATCTTTATACTTTGACCTACCCTATACACCATGGTCCTCCTTGAAAACCTTAGTCGTTTCTAAGCCCTTTACTCATTTCTGAACTCCATATTCATGCTAGCCCCATCTTTCCAGTTCTTTCTACCTCTATTCTCTTTTAGCACAGTGAATGCATAAGCTCTTACCCAAGGAACTGGGAATTCTGGCTCTGTTCTTTACAAGTCATATAACCTTGAGCAACTTGTTTAACTTCTATACCTCAGGCTTCTCATATGTTAATGGGTAAAATAATGTACTTATTTATAATTGAGTTTTCTATGATAATGAATTAGGTTGACAGATATGAAGAGCTTAATGGGTTCTGAAGTACAGTAAGTATCCAATAAATGATAGCTATTGTGACTATTATTTATATGCTCTACAAAATTTGAGAAATCCCCCTTCCCATGCAAATAATAATGTTTTGCCCAAGTACTTTTACACATGCTGTTCTTTTGATTCCCAGTTTTAACATTCAATCCATCAACAGCCATCTTAAACATTTCTGCCAAGATATATTGCTCATATGGACTCAAATTCAGTCTTATGTCTTGTTTACATTGGTGGGAATTCTTAATGTGTTTGCTGAATGAGTGAGTACTGAAACAAAAAAAATTTAAAGCCTTAAATAACAAGTGCATAGTCACATACAGTAACTTGGAGCTGTGTGCCTTGCTACTTTTGCACAAATAGAGCAGGTCTGATTCACAGCCCTTAGATACAGTAGAGGCTTCTTCTTCTATAGAGGCCACTGCCAGAAAGGGGGCACCTGGGCCTCAAGCCTCTTAAATTGCTCACCCTGACACCACAGCACTCCTGTCCTTCCTCTGTCTGAAATTGGAATCAGAAACTCATCAGGCACCTTCAAGTTTAAATTTTGTCTTCAGTTAATGCAGTAACTAAGCAAAAATTAGAAGCAGATAGAAAGAACTTGAGGTAAAATAGTGTGGAAGGTCACAACAGGTACCTGTAGATAGCCTGTGACTGATGAGGACACAGAAGTTTAAAATCACTGAGACCAGAACTTCATTCCTTCTGTGATATTGCACTGCTTTTCTGGTGGTGTGGGAGCAGAAGACTCTACAGGATTCCTGGGCAAGAAGCCATTTTGAGAACCTTTTGGTCAGTGGTTTCTATTTTCTACAAAAATTAAAACTATATTTAGACATATCAGATAGATTGTTTTATGTAAAGTCTTATGACAATTTGAGCATTTATATATTATTGTTCATCAAAATTTGAACAATTGTAATAGTGGACAATTGTAACCCACCTCACCATCTTTTTGACATTGTTTCTGTAAGTGCTGACTTTAACTAATATGTAGCTTGTAAATGAACAGCATGTTTGTATAGGAAGCCTAGGAATTAACTTTAAAAGATATAGACTCTGATGTTCAAGTGTGCCAGCTCCAGGAGATTTGCTGACCTTCAGTCGTGAAACCAGAATGACGTGAAGCTGAGGTGATGTGAAGCCAGGATGACTAAACCAGGATGATGAACACCGGACCATCACTCACCTTATCAGCATGGACTGCGCCTGTCTGCAGGTAGAGAACTCTCCAACCCGCTCCCTTGATGTCTTTATTCTGTTTCCCTCTCCCTCCTTATCTTAAAATATCTGCCTGCACTGAGAGGTGGAGATGGGCTTTAAGATATGAGTCCCCCCATCTTCCCAGGAGATGAGCTCTGTGAAATGAATCTTCTAACATCCCAGGATGGGCTTTATGTCATGAGTCCCCATCTTCCAGATGGCCAGCATCTGCAAATAAACCATTTTCCTTTACATCAGCAACTGCTTCTCGAGTACTGGTTTTCGTAGCGGCAGGCAGCCAGACTTGCTTTTGGTTACACAATTAAGTTTCATGAATACTCTGAATGTAGGATGGTTGCAATTTTCTATGATAATTCAGACTTCATATGTGTAGGGTAGTTGGGGAGGTGGAAAGACCCATAGGAGACATTTTGAGTAGAGACATTTGAATATTGAGTAGAGGCCACTTACTCCTGTTCCTACTTTCCATCTTATGAGTTGGACTCTTACTTGTGATGACAGATCCTCTAATTTGAGGGAAGTGTGGTAGAAAAATAGGATGTCAGTCCTACCAGTAAAGCTATCTCTTTGATCTCAACAGAAATGAGAAGTGTGCACTAAATAAATGTGATTGAGCTTCTTAAAAAGTAGACTAAGGCCCCTGGATTTTTATATTTTAACTGGTCAATCAAGAATTTGAGAAAGACCATTTTGGGAATTTTAAGGGAAATGAAAGCTGCTAAGTCAGGGCAAATAAAAAGTTTAAACAACTATTTTTATTTTGTCCAGATCCTCTACTTTAATAGATTATCTCTAATTAAATTTCTAGACAAAACAAAAAAAGGAAGCATTCACGAAGAATTTTTTTTAATTCTTTCTTTGAAATTTGGTCATATATTGTTTCCTTAACTTTTCTACTTTTATATTTTTTTAAAATGCAATTCTGATAGCACAGCCAATAAGAGAGAAAAAACCCACCCTTTCACTCTGTACTCTGAGATTAATCTTTGAGCTGAATCTGTGATTCATAACGGTAATGCCAAAGTTTATATTACGGGAAAGAGAAAGAAATTCCCTAATTCAGCCTTGAAAGTTTTCCTTTTTTTTTCTTTTCTTTTTTTAATAGAGGAACGTTAATCTCTGTGTGTCAGCGTGAATGGCTGCTCTTATACCCCCCTCTCTCTCTCCCATCTTCCATTTCTCTACCTTTCCCCCTGCGGATTCTGAGCCCGGTGGACATAAATATAGTAGGTGACACTGGGGATAACTGTGACCTTATCCCTCTTCCTTCATGCATCTGGAGAAGCAGTGGGTTGGGCCAAGAGGGTCTCCCAGGGCGGGGCGGAGGAGGAGAGAATGCAAAACTGAGCCTCGCTGGGGAACCCACTGCCGAGCAACGCTCCACCCTACAAATTCGGAGCTGTCTCCTCCTCGCGGAAGATTCCAGCGCCTGTCAGCCAGGTCCCCAATCTTTGGTGACCGAGCGCTAGAACGGGTGCCTGGATAGCAGCTCCACCCGGGCCACTGCGGTGACTGGTGGGGAGCAGCCCGACCGGCCCGAGAGTAGCCGGGACACCAAGGCACTGAGCTGAAGCCCGGCACCAGCGCCACCCGATAGTGGCCCGACGTGCGCGCAGCGCCCCAGGCGCGGGTAAGTGGGTGCGGGCAGCAGGACAGGCTTGGGAGAGCTGGGGCGGACGGAGGTGGTCTGTGTCATATCAAGGTGTCTTAACGGCGGACGCTGTGCTAGAGGCTCAAGACCCACGGAGGGCAAGTTTAGTCCGGGTCAGCGCCCACCGAGAGCTGGCCGCACTTCCCCATACCAGGTGAGGGGCGCGTCTGAGTTGGGAGGGTACAGTTTGAGCTTGTTTACCGAGTGATTCCCAAATTCCATTCCGATTTAACCAGACACGTCCGAGTACAAGCAAGAAATCTGCAAAATGGGGTGAAACTAAGTAAACTTTCTTCCGGAGGCTCTTAATTCACGCCTGTCTTTTAACTGTGACCTGAGCGGAAGCCAGTATGACTACCAGGCGTTCATTTATTCCAAAATTATGCTACATCTAAAGCGAAATTACAAACGTCTCCATACTCCCCCCTCTGCCTCCCGGATGATGCCCTTACCCTGCTCATCTTCCCTCTCCCTCCCTGCAAATCCTACAGGTGAGTCCATGGCACAGACGCCTCGCCTACCTGGGGCAAGCTTCCCACCTTCGGGTGCCCTTTAATTCATCAGACTGGGGAAGGGAGAAGCCCAGTTGTCTACACCTTAATCTCCACAGCCTTGACCCAGTGCGAATTTGTAACGGAGCCAGGATTTTAGAAGCAGCTCTCACCCCTCCACCTCTCTATCTAGCTAGCACCCCACTGTCTAGCCCACTTAACCTTCCAGCCCAGTCTCTCGACATTGTCAGCTGCTATGTCCTCGGGAAGACCTCAGCAAGGCTTTCCCAAAGTGTCTCCTGCACCTTTGTCTTTGGGCAGCATTAGACACTTGGCTGTTGAATCCTTCTGGGGCATCTTTATCAAATGCTGGTTTTCTGATGGCCTCCTAAATACCAAAACCCACTACTACACTCAGGAGCCCACTCTCTTAGTGAAAGTCTGGGTGCTATCTCTTCTGGGAGTACTTTTGGGATTTGGTTGCACTTATTTCTAGTGTCATTCCAGAGTGAGAAAGGAACAATGAAGGGGGCAAGAAATCTGGCACCTCACTGTTCCATGTTCATAATTTTGCAGAATAACTTGTATCTCCTCCTGAAGGTACCTCATCCCCAGCAGGCTTCCCTTGGTGGTTATTACCACCTGAGGAGCCTGGGTGCCCAGCAGGTATTCCCTTTAGCATAAGCTACAACCCCCTTATAAGTCATCTCTAAAGAAGAAATCATCTGTTTCCTTGTCTCTTGCAGTGTTTCTATAGCTCTAATGGCCCTCACGGATAACCCTCAAGTGTGGTAGATCCCGTAATGGTTCCTGGCAGATGGTGCAGGGGCAGGGAAGCCTAGGAGGCAGGGAAAAGACTCCAACATTACTAGCTGTGGGCTATTTGGAAAGTTACTTCAGAGCTCTGAACCCCAGGTCTCTACCCATAAACTTCCCTCAAGTAATAAAATTCTTTGATTCCTTTTTTTTTCTTAATTATTGCTTGAAAACAACTCTAAAAGAATTACCCTTTCAGCCCATGTCTGACATTTTTAAAAACTGTCAAAATAACTCCTGGTAAATTATCTGCTCTGGAAAATCAGTAGGTTTTTCACAGGTGGCCCCAAGTGTCCATCCCACAATTTATGGCTGCCCGTTCCTATAACCTGACTTGAGACTTGGGGCAGTGGCCCGTGCTGCTAGGCTTCAACATTTGCTCAAGTTTTGTGATTATTAGTGTTAAGTCTGCTGTCTCCTCTGTCCTCCTCTTTTTGTCCTGACATCATTGGTCTTTGCACCCGTCACACGGCCTTGATTTCTGATTCAACTCTTCTTTGGCCTTAAAACAAATCTACCACTCCACCATCCAACTCAGAAGAGAGCTGGTTTTCTTCTGTGGGTTCACTGAAGCCAATGAAGACTCGCCTTTGAGATTTAGAAAGTGTCTTTCGGTCACTGTGGCTTCAGTGGTGCTCCTCATCGCAAGAGCTCTGGGGTAAAATCTTTCCTGTCACTCTTACACCCCGGTTCAGTGTTCAAAAAGGACAGAACTATGGATTTTTCCGTGTTCTTATTTGGAGTGTTTTTCTAGTTTGAGGTAAGAATTGTATGTGTTTATGATTTTTCTTTTTGCTGCTGCCTTTACTGTTGTTGTTATTACTATGACTAATTACGTACCCTGTGTTAGAGGGAAAATAATGAAAGAAAACTTAATTTGCTGCTTACCCAAAGGCAAGGTAAAAAACCATTTAAAACTCATAATTTAAATGCATGATGTGTGTCTCCTAGAGTTTTGTCAGTGCTGCCACAGTGTCCTTTTCAAGCAGCTGCCTAAAAGTTGCTGTATGTTGCTTTCAAATTTGTTACAGGGACCAAGACTGAGCACCAGCCCAGTCTCATGCTTGGGCTGCCCAGTGAGGGCTCCCGGCCTTTCTCATGTTCATTAGTGTACCTAGTCCTTTTCTCACTCAGTCATAGCTGAGAAATGCCACCAAGTCTCCCAAGTCACTTAGCAAAGTAAGGATTTTATTTAGAAGTTTAAAGCAAATGTGCTGTGCTATGAAGATTAAAGTGCTGCCTTGACGACACACTGTGGCAATAAACTAATACAGAGCTAGAGCAACAAAATATGATAAAGTAGTAAAGCCAGGTTAGGAATGGTTTTATCCCTTATTCTCCCACACTGGACAAATATTAACATTTAAACTCTCGCCTTTTGGAAATGATTATTATTTTTCTTCAAAAGAGACTTCTCTTTCAAAATTGCCTAAAGTCATTGGAATGCATGGTTCGTGTTTCTTTTCACGTAGGTGCCTGTTCAAAGTCTGCCCAAACTCTCATAAGTGAAAGTAAATTGTATTTTATTTCCAGTCTAAATTTAGCAATCACTCTACATTTTCTATTTCATTCATGATACGAATTTTTCCAACCAAAAATCAACTTTTCAATGACTTAATATATAAAGCCATCTGAAACCAAGTAGTATCTATAGGGATTTAAGATAATATTGAACTGATTTGGCGAATGCTGTTATCTTATTAAAGCTCTAAAATATAATGTTTCAATCACAGTAAAAAATCTAAAGAGCTATAACTTTGTCAGATGTACCACTAATTAGTGATTAATGACAAATTGGACAATTGGAAATAGAAAACAAAATATATATTTAGAATAGTCATGGAAATGACAAGTGAATCTTGCTCTTAGCTCTGGTTCTATTCACATTATAGTTTTGGTATTTGATTTTGATTATTTTTATAGTAGACAGCCACAGGGAAAAAGTCCCTTGAGTATGAAAACCAAAATAGTCTCTCAAGATATTTCACTAACAAATAATTCACTATATACTATAAATGCTATATAATTGCTTTATTTTACATTATTCTTATAACTCAATTTAGAAGATTTTTTTCTTTTTTCTTTTGTTTGGTTTCTAAAATAGATGCATCATCTAAATGGCTGAAGTAGAAACAAATGTCTAGAATTGGTCAGTTCTTGTTAGTTTCCTTCCTATATCCAAGAATACTTTTAAATTGTGTTGCTATCTTCATGTTTAATTTTCTAACATTTACAAGTTGGGAAAATGGGTAAGAAATGAGTATTTTTCCCATAATCTCATTGTGCATTCATATTTCAAGTCCCAGCTATAAATGTACTTAAAATTTCAAATCATAGACTTGATTAATCATTCAGTTTGAGTCTTTTATGTGATTCCTTGCTCATTTTATACAAATATAAGATATTTTGTTCTCCACCAAATTATATTAAAATCTTATTTATGTGAACGAATTTAAATACTTTGAATGGTTAACTTTAGAGTCAGAATATTGGAGAATTAAGCATATGATGATATACACTCTTCAAGAGAGGAGTTTATGATTACTAATTTGCTCTCTAAGTTTTCTTGATGTTTCCCATTTTATATTAATCAAAGTCTTCTTGGAAAATGAAGAATTATATTCATGAAATATATCAATTATAACATCAACAATCATAGAAGATACTTACAGAGGGAATACTGTGAATCTAAGTGATAGTATGCCCCAAGGACACACCAAAGTTGAAAATGATCTTTGTCCTAGAAAAACGTTGGTCAAGCTAAGTACATATTTAGATAGGGTTTCTCTAATCATCTCAGTGCTACTATGGTGGGAAGCCATTTAAAAACAACTCTCAGACCAGGTGGAAGATCTAATGTGGTCACATTGTTTGATTCCAGTTACTTCCCCAAAAACCGCAACAGCTTTTCTCTCCTCTTGGGATTATATAACTCCTTTGGTAGCATGGGCCACATCCCAGGCCTCCTTGTATTCTATTACCAAATGCTGCACAAATCACTTGTCTCTTTGTTGTTTCATTGTTTCCTGCTAAAGCTAAAATGTTAAATACATTTTAAGATCCCTATATATTAGAAGAGAAACATTAGAAACCATTTTTCTAATCTCATTAAAGTATATTATTCCGGTATAATACAATGACTTAAAATTGATGCTTTAGTCTAATTGGGGAACTAAGTATTAATACCATTTTTTAGTCTAACACTGTAATGGCAAAGCTCAAGTAGAGGAAAGAGTAAGAAAAACAGAAATGAAAAGAATAAAAGGTTGACATACCAAGTCAGTTGTTCTGAAGGTATCAGGTGACAAGAAAGGCAAACATATTACAATCACCTGGGGAGTACTTTAAATCTAATGCATGTTGTCTGCACTTTGCTCTCTGCCTCTTCCCCTGCTGGATCCCAAATTCAGAGCAACCATCCATAATTACCTTGGGTGTCAAGGTCCACAGACCAGCATCGTGGACATCACCTAGGGGCTTGTTAAAGATACAGAATCTCAGACCCCAACTGGACCCTGAATAAGAATCTGCATTTTAACAAGATCCCCTGGTGATTCAAATGCACATTAAAGTTGGAGAAGCACAACAACCTATGTGTGCCTTGTTCAGAATGATTACCCAAAGGTTATTTTCCTGGCTTTTAAATAAATATTTTAAATAAAGCCAACAGCACATATAATGAGTCAAACACAATATTCAGCCTTTAAACATGTTTTATTTAATCCTCACAACATCTCTATTAGATATTCACTGCTTTATCCTCACTTTGTAGATTAGGATACAGAGTAATAAGGAGATAAGGAGCTTACTGAGGTGCAGTGACTTTTCAAGTTTTAAACACCGGAATTCTGATTCCCGTGCTCTTAGCCTCCACCCCACTATCCGCCTGATATCTACACTATCTACAGTAGGCTGCTAGGCTGCCTACTTTTTCAGGCCAATGAAATATTTGAGAATTTATTTAAAATTATATTTTTAAGTATATTTTATTGATTATGCTATTACAGTTGTCCCAATTTCTCTTCCCTTAGCTCCCTTCCACCCAGGACCTCACTTCTCTCCCACAATCCCACCCCGCCTTAGTTCATGTCCATAGGTCATGCATATAAGTTCCCTGACTTCACCCTTTCCTATATTATTCTTAATTTCCCCTTATCTATCTTGTACCCACCAATTATGTTTCCTAATCCCTGCACCATTTCCCCATTTCTCCCCCTTTCCCCTCCCAGCTGATAACCCTCAAAATGATCCCCATACCTATGATTCTGATCCTATTCTGGTTGGTATAATTTGAAACAGGTTCTATTTCCCTCATGGGTAAAAATAAGATTATTCCACTTTAGTTACAACATTTGGCTGTCATCTAACATTTAAGTACAACAATGAAGAATTTGAGAAATTCCTTCTTTAGTTGGGAAATAAATACTAAAACTATGCCAGCCCATTACTTAAAACTTAAGTTTTGATATTTCTAGTTTTTCTTGTACCTTAACTAAACTTTACTGTTTTTACCTTTTGGTGTTCTGATGATATAAAAAAAAAGTTCTCTTTTGAATTAAACAAACCATTCCTTATTAATGTAAACTGTTCACTCCAACTCAAATTATATATTATACTTTTAGCTTTTAAAATAAACATTTATTAGTGGGGGTTGGGGGAAAAAGAATTAAAAAAATATAATAAACATTTATTTACAAAACTATAGTTGGATATAGTTACGAATCAGTCAGTCTGTAAGTAAGTGTAACTTATTTTAAGCCAGTGATTACGCAAATGCTTCAGTCTCTGAATGATTCCTCCCAGGACACTTAGGTTCTTTGACAGCTGTCAGCCAGATCTGGCCAGATGTCTGTTGTTTTGACAGGGGCTCACTAATGTTGCTCAAAAGACTGAGATGACTCTGGGTTCCTTGTAATCATATTTGAGAGGTGAAATATGTCCTCAAGACAGAGCAGACACAATTTTCTCAGGAGGGACAAATAAAGGGATAAATCCTCAGGAGACAGAATTTCACTAGCTGCTTGGATCCAGACCTTAAGATATACAGGCAGTACTTACAATAAATCATCTAACATTTAAGTTATTTGTTAAGTCAAAGTCAAGGGGAAGTAGTGTCCAGGAGCCATCCCTCTAGGACATAGCAGGTAGTGTTTTTTACTACTGATAAATTATACAATGCCAGTAATCCTCTTATAACTCTAGAATACTGTCAGCCTCAATAAAGCCCAAATATTTGTAACTGTGGCTGAATATAATATGCAGCAGGTTATTTTCTAAATAAATTGAAAAAAAATCTCACAGCAATTCTTCTACTAAATTTCGTATTCTTACCAGTTTGTCATCACATATGCTTTCTTCACTTTTAGACCCAAATTCTTATTATTATCCAATTCAAATGCATTTTACAAGATTCTAAATCTGTGTGGTCTACTCCTAGAACAAAAATATTCCATTAGTCCAGCTTTAATAATCTTTCAAATCAAATGATGTCACTTCACGTAAAAGGCATTAAGCCATGATGTCTCCAGCTTTTAACCTTCACACAATTAATTGCAGCTACTTTATCAAGAATGAAAAAGAATCTGACATGATCCTATGTAATGATTTCTTGAATGTGTCCAAAATCTGCTGAGTTAACAGAATAGATTTTTGAGAGAAACACAAATCAGTTTCTACTCTTTTAAATTCCCATTGTGTTAAGCCATATGATAAAACATTATATAGCCATAGTTTATTTATATAAACACATTTATATAAAGATATATTTAATATAATTTAAAATATTTAATGACAAAGGAAGGTAATCATAAGTGAATAAAGCAACATGTAAAACATAAACCTTGAGTGTGATCCAGTGTGTGTATGTGTTTGGTAGATTCTTGTCCGGGTGCCATTAAGGTCTTAGTGGGCTCATTACTGTTATAATGAAGATAATTTAGGTATATTAGCACAACTTGTGCCAACATATTTGTAGAACAGATAACAAAGACTAGGAAAAATATATAAAACAAATCTTAAAAGCTTTTGAAGGTTATTAAGGTCAAGGCTAAGATCAAAAGTGACTTTTTTTCTTTCCTTTTTTTTTCACATGCTTTCAAAATTTCCAATAATAACCTCTATTACTTTATACTTCATACTTTGTTTGTCTTAGAATTTCTATTACTTTCCTTCTAGCCCACTCTAAATTTCAGATCTTACACAACCACTGTCAATTAACTCTGAAGAATGATACTGATAAATCTGTCTCTAATATTTATCCCATAAGGGTACATGAGAGACTTACAAGATTCCATGGAATTCACACTATAGTGAGATTTTATAGGATAAATAATCTTATGGGAAACTTCTTTTGCTATCACAATCAAACCAGCAAGAAATAGGGCTCTAAAAATAGATCCTTCTAATGCCAAAATTCCTGTATACGACAATGCTTTAGTAACGTTGATGTGTGTTCTTTTAAAAAAGTAACCTGTTCAGCTTTTAAAAATGTCTTACATAAAAAACCCCAAATCTATAATAAAAAACATTGATAAAGTTGGCTATATTAAAAAAATTTAAAAACTCTATAGTGAAAAACACCATAAACAAACTAAAAAGATAAACAGGAACTTGGAAAAGCAATTTGTCACACATTGCATGTAAAATGCCAGTTTCCTTAACATAACATAACTTCTTTAAAATAAACAATGAACAACCAATTTGAGAAATGAGCAAAAGCCATGACTAGTCAAACTTGTAGAAGAATAACTACATAAAATAAGAAAGCAAAAAGAAGTTCAGTCTCTTTCATAATTAAAGAAATGCAAATCAAAGCAAATACATACTTTTTTACTTATCTTGAAAAAATTTTTCTTGTTATTTGATAAAAGCCAGATTTTTGGTATAATAAATTGGCAGAACTTTTAGAGAAAGCATTTTGTAAGTATCTTTCAAAAACTTATGGTGTACAAACAATTGGCTTCAATAATTATTCAAATAGGCACAAATAAGTATAATATATATTCAAATAAGTGCAAAAATGCATGTGTATAGAAATTATCTTTGAGGCAATTTTTTAGCAGCCTAAAACTGAAAAGAGAAAATAGAATCTTTAAGGTCTATTAATAGTGGGCTGGTTAAGTAAGTTATCATTTTTCAAGGCAATGATAATTATACTCAACAAAATGAACAAGGTAGATTTATATATACTGATGTAGAAAGTTCTGCTAGCCATATTTTAAGTTAAAAAAATAATAGAGTAGGCCCTGGCTGGTGGCACAGTGGGTAAGGCACCAGCCTGTGAACCAGAAGGTCGCTGGTTGGATTCCCAGCCAGGGCAACATAACCAAGTTGCAAGCCAGGTGTCCAGCCAGGTCTGTAGTTAGAGGCAGGTGAAAGGCAACCATACATTGATATCTCTCTCCCTCTCTGACTCTCTCCCTTCCCCTCTCTCTGAAAAATAATAAAAATCTTTAGTAATAATAATAATAATAATAATAGAGCAAAGAAGTATGATGTGTAAAATTTAAAAAAAACATGGATATACACATTTATATACATTTAAATACATTTTTTTAAATCCTAAAAGGATATATAAGAAACCATCAGTAGGCCATATCTCTGGGAAATGGATCCAGAGAGACAATTAGAGAGGGCTAGGAAACATGTTCTTTCACATTATACTCATCTGCAACTTGACATTTATATCACATGTAGGTATTACTTCTCTGAAATACCAAAATGAAGATCTTTTAAAATTATATGTTTTTAATTATGGTTCAATAATGCTTGTCTAAGCTTTATATTAAAACTAATCTTTTATCAAAGTTTAACTAGATTTACAATTAAAAATCTGATCTATTTTTTATATTTAGTAATTATATCTAGAGAAGTGTCTAAAGCTAAAATTGAACTATTTTCCCACAAATGTTCTATTGATTCTTCGCTAAGGGGCATGTGCTTGGTATAGGGGAAGGTGTTGATGAGTAGTGGAGGAGGATGAGGTCCCTTGACAGCATAGTCCTTTGGTGCAGCCTAACTCTATACAAGGGAAAATATGTCCTTGATGGGGACCAGATGATTTCATTCCCTCCAAAAGCATTCATAAGATGTAATGTTAATGCTTGCTCTGTAAATTAAAAACAAAAAACAAAAAGCTGACCATATTCATAATCTTTTTCTTTCCAGATTTGATACATCATAAATTGGTCTAAAATGACTGGGTTTTTATCTGCATAAGTTACTGACATCATTCCAGAAGCTCTTCAGTCAGGTAAATGCCCTACGCCTATAGCACAGTATCCTTCAGGCGTCTCTTGTGTCAAAAGTGGAGGTAGCACAAGAAGCCACACTCACCCTTGTCCAGTGACAGAAAGAGAGGAAGCAGGAAAGGACATGCCAGTCTTACCCCAACCCTTTCAACATACAGCTTAAGAACATGTATATATCTATAGGAGTTTAAATGTAAATGGTGTCAGAATTACCAAGACATCCACGTAAAAATGGATGTTAAACCATGTGAGAGAGTTGCAGACCCTGTGACAATGGTCTCCCTGTGGTGGGGTGGCAGCTTTGAACACTACTTTCTCTCTCAGCCGCAAGGTGGGAGAGTTGCCTCAATATTACTCCAAAAGCTCAAAAACCTTAAAACTTGACCTTCTAAAAATCCACACAGTTCAGTCTCATTCCTATAAATGTCTTCCTTATCCATAAAGATATAAGAAAAATGGCACCATGAAACTGGAGATAGAGGCCCTTTTAATCCCCATGCAATGTAACTCCCTGGTAGGCGTGAGTCTGTGGAGTCATGCAACAGGGCACTGTATTGAGAACCTGAAAGGGCAGCTGTGACTGCCTGTTGGTCTAGCTCCTGTCACGTGGGCTTTATTTAAAAAAAAAAAAAAAAAAAAAAAAAAAAAAGGCCCTCCTGAATTTACCCAACTTCCAAGGTAAAAAC
Source organism: Noctilio leporinus (assembly GCA_004026585.1). Lineage (NCBI taxonomy): Eukaryota > Metazoa > Chordata > Mammalia > Chiroptera > Noctilionidae > Noctilio > Noctilio leporinus. Next base: position 89,050 of record PVIW01005008.1, on the reverse strand, counting down.
TCAGCTTGCTCTGGCCAGGTTGTGGGTTCAACTCCTGGTCAGAACACATTCCTAAATTGCCTGTTCTATCCTAGCTCAGGGCATGTACCAGGAGGCAACTGATCGGTATCTCCCTCTCTCTGTCTCTACATCCAGGCCCCCTGCACAGCCATCCTTCTTCTCTTCCTCTCCCTAAAAACCAGTAAACATATGCTTGGGTGAAGATTAAAAAAAAAAAAATCAGCCCAAAATAACGGGAGATACTCCCCAATCCCTCCAGGGAGAATGAAAAGAGTAACTTCCTCCTTCTGAATATGTATGATTGCATTTTATCAAAGTAGAAGGTAGCTGGTGGCTAATTAGACAAATGTCAAGGTTATTCAATTTTGCTCAGTCGGCAAGTAGGGAATGCTTGCTGGAGGGTTCTTGGATGGTAGTGTCACAAAACCATTTAGTATTGCTTTCATCTTAGAGATAAAAATAGTCACATTCCACAGAGTTCTGTCACTGTATGTCTTAGAGAGGCTGTTTGTGGGTTGGTTTTGTTTATTTTGTTTGTTTGGTGTTTGTTTTTTGGTTTTTTGTTGTTGGTGGTGGTTTTTTGAGGTATTGTTAAGGCTAGGAAGCTGGACTACCCATGTTTTTAGGGGAAAAAAATCATCCCTGGTAAAAGTGCTTAAAATACCTGTCCTACTTAGTAAGACACTAAGATAGGAAGCTTTATTTTACCTGCTAGGAGACTGAATAGAAGGTGCTTTTAGTCCCTAATAGTCCATTAGCTTTGCAATGGAAGAAGCAGGACAGTAATGTGGGGCTTCCTGCTGGAAACGACCCTTGGACTGTCTGTCCACCCTTCTACATTTTGGAAGCTTTTAACACTCACACATTTGTAGCAAAACTTCCAAAATAACTATGACATTTTGCTTACAAACAGCAAAACACTGAAGAAAACGTTATGTAAAATTTTAAACTGTTTCAAACTTTAAGTTTCAGATGAATAATCAAAACATGGCCAATTCAAAGTTTTTTAAATAATTTTATTTATTTATTTTTAGAAAGAGGGAAGGGAGGGAGAAAGAAAGAGAGGGAGAGAAACATCCTTATGAAAGAGAAACATTGATTGGTTGCCTCCTGTAAGTGCTCTGACCCGGACCAAATCTGCAGCCCCGGCATGAGCCCTAACCAGGGGTCAAACTGGTGACCCATCATTTCCTAGGATGACACTCAACCAACTGAGCCACACGGGTCAGGTCTTAGTCATTTTTTTGTATGGTAAAAGATCAATGCTATACCAATTCTGCCACTAACTAGCAACTTTGTCTTTGGTTTCCTGTTAGATAATCTCCAAAACTCCATCCCGATCCATGGGTGTTACATTGGAATACAAAAATGTTTTCAGGAGGCCCTTTTGAACTTTGTAGTATCCGTTTAAGTACAGAACTCTGATCTCTTACTGATTTAAACCAGAAATGTGTAAATAGCATTTCAAATCATGTTTTATAGGACCAAAAGAATTTAGGTTGAAATCTACTTAATGATTTCAGGGGAAAATACCCTGGCTGGGTGACACAGTGGATAAGGCACCAGCCTGCGAACCCAAAGGTTGCTGTTTCAATTCCCAGCCAGGGCATCATAACCAGGTTGCAAGCCAGGTTTCCAGCCAGGTCTGTAGCTGGAGGCAGGTGAAAGGCAACCATACATTGATGTCTCTCCCTCTCTGCCTCTTTCCCTTCCTCTCTATCTAAAAATAATAAATAAAACCTTTTAAAAAAGAAAATGGGGAAAACCTGATTAGGACAGTTAAAAGAAGGAAGAACCATACTCAGTGGCTTAAAAGCTATAGACTGGCACTGTCCAATATAGTTGCTGTTTGCCACATATGGTAATTTTAAGTATGAATTAATGATAATTAAATGAAATTAAAAATTCCGTTTCTCAGTTGTATTGGGTTGGCTAAAAGGTCCATTTAGTTATTTTTTTCCCCATATGATGGCTCTAGTAGTACTTAGTTGTCTTTAACTTCATTTGAAACAATTTTGTTAGATTGTACTATGACAGCTGTTGTATCAGTGGTCATTTTTTTTAAAAAATCAAAATTGGTGAATTTTTTTGCAGTGATTTTAATATTGAAGATAGAAGAAAATACACAATATTTTCAGCATATTATGTTTCATTATTTCAAAAATGGTAAAAGTGTAATTGAAACACAAAAAATGATTTGGACGGTGTACAGAGAAGGTGGTGTGATTGATCGAACATTTCAAAAGTGACTTGTGAAGTTTCTTGGTACTACTGACATTTTGGCCAAATAATTCTTTGCCGTGGGGCTGTCTTATGCATTGGAAGATGTTTAGCAGCACCCCTGGCCTCTACCCACTAGAAGCCATTAGCAGAAAATAGCCAACATACTCAAAATATCCAAATCAATAAAGTTATTGGTGAAAATGAAAAATGTATCTTTTATTTTACAGAAAAACTAAAACTTTTTGGCCAACCCAGTATTAGCCACATTCCAAGTGCTCGATAGGCAATGTAGTTAATGGCTGTGCAGGGGACAGCACAGATATAGAGCATTTCTATCATCACAGAAAGTGCTACTTGTCAGTCCCATAAACACATTTAATAAAGCAGCAAATTTCTGTTAGTAAGAAGGTTGTATGCTATTTGAAACTTATTTGGAAATTTAAAATCATTTTTAAATTCCAGTTCTCTCAGTGGTAGGTTGTCTGGTATATAGTTCACACAGGCCCCCTTTTCTGTTTCCTGTTTATTTGCATATGCAACTACATGAACTTAAGTATTTCATGAAATGACGCCTAAGGGTCTTCAATAGGAAATTTTCTCACAATCCAATCAGTAACAATGGCACTGACAGATACTAGGACTAAAATGAGCGCATTCAAAACTCTGACCTGTATGGAATCTGCTCGGCTTTGAATTCCCTCCAAGAGTACAAAGTTCCTATACATTTGGCAAATGGGGCAACATTTTTTAAATAAACCTAGATGCCTAGCTCCTTAGACCAGCTCTAAAATTAGCTGATAAGTTTCACAACTGCTATACAAAGGATTCTTTTTGAGAAGTATTAAGTCTTTTTTTTTATCAGACTTATTGAAAGAAGTTACCCTCAGTAATCAAAACATTGCTTCATATACTTGAACTGTTTTTAGAAACATACATTGATACCATTTAAGAGAAAACAAACATAACTGTCTAAATATACAGAACAAATATGTTGTCATGTGAACAAAATTCTTTTCAAGAAGTCCCTGAAACAAACCATTCAGAATAGAGCTAGCCATTCCTTGGGAAATGGAGTCTCCTAAGCATGACTGTTATCAGTCTAATGATATCTGGGACCATCTCATTTTAATGCAGAAGCATGTTGGAGTTCATTCACCTTAAACTCTGATTATAGAGAAGACAACCCTGAAGCCAGGACAGCCAGGGCTTAGCCAGAGCCATGCAGGCACTTTCAGGTCTCCTGGCTCAAAGTCCTTGCTCCTTCAATTTCATCCTTATATGCTTCTAGGATATGGTTCCAAACTTACCTACACACTGACATCATCCAAGGAGCTTTAAAAAAATTCTGTCTCTGCTCTCCCCCAGATTTGTGATTTATTCATTTGGGGGTGTAGCCTGGGATCTGAAACTTTTAAAAATATTCCCAGGAGATTCTAATATACAGACATGTTTGGGAACTTGACAGATAGAATTTATCATATAGAAAAATTTCAACCCTGTAGGTTCCTGCCTTTCTTTTTTTTTTTTAAATCAGTAAGTGTAGTCATATTAGTGAATATCATTTTTGGCTGCTTCCAGTTGCTAACAACTATCCCTAAGGCCTTCCAGCTTATGTTTCTAATCCACTGTGGGCTTTTAAAAATTCTGCTAACTATGCTTATTAAAATTGGATATAAAAAAAAATGTCTGTGCTCAGGGAGAATCAGTCCCGTCCTCTGCACCTATTTTGGTATAGTTCTAGCCTCTTAAAAGCAGTCCTCAGGTACAGCTAATTGGGGAAACAGTTTGGCAATTTCTTATAAACTTAAATAAATGCTTATTAAGCCACCTTCTCTATTTTCAGGTATTTACGTAGGAAATATGAAATATATGTTCACACAAAGACCTCAATGTGAATGCTCATAACAGCTTCTTTCATAATTACCAAAAGCTAGGAACAATCCAAATACCCACCAACATGGAAGGGTGGAATGGAAAAAGAAACTGTTCCATTTGTATAATAAAACACCACTCAGCAATGAAAAGAAGCAAACTAGAATAGCACCAGGTGAAAGAAGCAGACAGAATATGCTACATACTGTGTGGTCCCATTTATATGACATTCTGGAAAAGGCAAAGTTAGTGGGATGCAAATCAATCAATGACTTCCAAGGACTCGGGGTGGAAGGAGGGGACAAGGGGTGAAAGGAAATTTTGGGGAGGGATCATGGAAATATGCTATACAGTACATTGATTGTATTGGTCATTACACAGTTGGATGCATTTATCAAAACCCATCAAACTGTACACCTTAAAGGGGTGAATTTTACTGTATGTAGATTATACTTTAATATATCTTACTTTAAAAGATAAAAAATATTTTATATACTTTTCTAAAGTCATAGGATTTTGTTTTCTTAAAACTTGTGAAAAGAGAATACACAGTTACTGTATATTGAGCTAATATATGGCTATTGGCTTTTTTTAAACCTGTTGACATCTCTGAGTAAGAAAAATTAAAAAAGATGTAGGATCATTTTCAAAGGCCAGTATTTATTTCCTACTATTTATTTTCTGTAAATCCCTGGCTGATGGCACAGTGGATAGTGAACCAGCCTGCAAACCCAAAGGTCTCTGGTTTGATTCCCCAGCCAGGGCACATAACTAGGTTGCAAGCCAGGTCTCCAGCCAGCTCTGTAGCTGGAGGCAGGTGAAAGGAACCATACCTTGATGTCTCTCTCCCTCTCTGCCTCTCTCCCTTCCCCTCTATTATTAAAAATAATAAATAAAATCTTTTAATTAAAAAATCAACTTTATATATATATATATATATATTTTTTTTTTTTTTACACTTACAGCTATATCTCAGTTGTAGTGGCTAAAGTTGATATATGTTTTATAGGCAATTGGAGTGCTAAACAGAATAAATCTTAGACCACTGTTTCTTCTTTTTTATGGAAATGTAGAAGATATTAGAAGTGTCCATGTTTATTTCCAAAGTATATATACCAGTAGTTTATTTATTGATATTAATTTATATAATCAGCCCCTATTCTTAAATTTTTCCATTACCATTTTCCACTAATATGAACCCATTATTAAAACATCAGTCTCAATCACTTTCCATTCATTTATATCTACTAGTTCAATTACTTTTGGCTCTTGGACTAATAATTGTATGTTCAACAAGGCAAAAAGTTGAAAACAAATTTGTCTTTGAATCATTGAAGCATCAAGGATTTGAAATAGCTATATAACTGGCTGTGAGAAAGGTATACAAATATTCAGCCAGTATTCCATTTGCACATTTAATAGTACTATTTTTCAATGAAATCATAAATCATATAAGTTTGAACCCAATTTGTAAGATACGGATCTTTACCAATGAAAAACTGGCAAAATAAACATTAGAAATTCGTGGAATTTTTTTTAAGAAACAAAATTATATTTTTTTCATAGAGTATACTCAAAATAACCCATTACTCTATGTAAATATTATTCCTAGGTTTAAATAAGATGGATAGATATGCTTAGCACATAACTATGTAGGAGACTAATTAAATTATATTACTGTTAATACTTTTAACAATTAAAAGAGCTCAGAGAATTTGACTGTAAATTTAGAGGCTCTACTTTGTTGACAGAAAGAACTTTTGACTAGTACCAAAAGGGTTATCATCCTCTCCCTTCAACTAGTTAGTCATTCTCTTTAAAGTGTTTAGAAATATTTAGACATTTATGAGTAATTTTTTAAAATTCCAGAATGGTCTAGGATATCTTACAGTGCTTACTGGCAGAAGGTAACTAGTTATCTAGAACTAGGTCTTTGGCATCTTTCCAGAATTTAAACAAATGCTAGACTCAGTCAGAGGGCCCTGGGACAACAGGAACAATGTCATACCACAAGTCCAACATCGAACCAGGATGCAGCCTTCCTCCTCTCAGCCAGGCAAAGCCAAGATACTTGGGCATGCAGCATAGGCCACATAGAAAACAAACAGCTGCTGTAGATAAAACCAGGCAATAACTGAAGGCTATCTCTTGACCTGAAGCCTAAACCTTGGCTCCTCAGTGATGCTCCCAGGTCAAAGAGGAAGAAAAATGGTTCCTCTAGTGGGGTCAGTATACAGAGCAGAAGGATAAAACAACTGTCTTCCTTAATAGTGCAGTGCAAGAAGTCCAGCCTGCTTTGGCAGTGTGAAAGCAATGCAAATTAGAGGCAGTGATTACCACAGCTTCTCATATGATATATATAACACTAATGGATTCACTATCTTTTGTTCCACTCTGAACCATTAGTGACCACTAGTCTTTATTTTACATAAAGCATGTTTATCTAAACACAACTGAATAAAGAGAGAGCACTGGGAATGGCCCTGTGGGAAGTTTCAACCCACCCTGCATCAGCTTGGTTTGGAGCAACTGACATGGTAGTGGCTCTTCCTGCATTTCTGCTAGAATTTAGATTTAACTAGATGAATAAATTGGACAAAGCATACCATCTGAATTAAAGAATGAGAAGTGGAACATGCACCAATTAAATAAAAGTTATACTGTGAATAAACCAATAAATGTCAATTTAAAAATTTAGGTTTCTTAAGATATGACAAATTTAATTAATAGACCTAATCTGACATCTTAAAATGAAGAAATCTATGTAAGCAATTTTGTGAACTTCATCTTCCTAGGAAGATGTTTTGATATCTTTAAGTTTTGTATTTAATCAGTTTTTATTTTATTTTTTTTTTAGTTTCTCTGGTGTCATCACCCATCCATCCATATTGGTCGAATTTATATATATAGTTGAACATCCCAAGAGAAAGTAATTCTGCAATCCTCCTCAGCAATTCATTGTAACAATTAAGAGCCCTTAAGCTAAATAGAATAATTCATTTCACAGGAAACTTTTATTCAATATGTATAATTAGTTTTAGTTAACTTTATTAATGAAATGTCACAAATTAATTAGGTTTGCAATAATCAGATGCTGAGGACCCAGGAGGGGCCATATCTCTCACAAGAGGGGAGAATGATATACAATTTAGTTGGAAAGCAAATGTAATTAGATTTGATCAATTGAGTATTTCTGTCCTGATATGGAGTCATGCACATATTCCCAAGCCTGAGTATATGGTTGGGAAGAGGTAGGGAAAAAAGTTGTGACTTAGAAAATATCTTCATGGTCCTATTGGCTACAAACTGACAGCTAAAGTGGGTCTTTGAAAGCATAGGTACAGGTTACAAACTGACAGCTAAAGTGGGCCTTTGAAAGCACAGGTACAGGTTTTCTACAGACAGACCTGTGATTTAAATTTTGTTTTTTCATCTGAATGCCTTTAAGGAGGATTATGTATAAACTTGCTATTTATCACAGACCCCACCATTCACTAATACCTTATATTGCATGTTTCACAGACTTATTTACCCACCGAAATCCTGATGACCTTTCAGTTTGCAATGTTCAAGACCTAAAAGTTTGGTTTTGAACATGTGTGGAATAGTCCTAAAGTTTCTTTTACTTTAAAATAACAGTATCAAAGAAATGTCATGAGGATAAAAATCCTGAACAAGAATTACATTAACTCTAAGTAATTCCTACGTAAGGCTGCAGTTTGCAACAGATTCTGCTATGATTCAGTACTTTTGTTGGATACCTATGTGCCAGCCTCTGTGCTTAGCACTGAGAACAAAGTGTGAACAAAGCAGACAAAAATCCAAGTCTCAAAACTTGTATTCTAGTATACATAGAGAGACAATCAAGTAAAATATACAAAACAGTATATTTGATGACATGGAGGGTGGGAATAAAATGCAGAAGCCATGACAGGGCAAGGGACAATTTTAAATGGATGTTTGGAGGAAAAACCTCTTTATCAAGAAGGAGGGGGCTCAAGGGGGAGACAGGGGAAAGGAGGGAAAGAGTTTAGTCAAGCAACTGGTATAAATGACCAAGGGACTTGGACAACATGTGCGGATTGACTATGGGAGAGGGGAAGAAGTGAGTTGGGCAGGGAAAGACACTGAGGGGAAGGGTCAACTGTAATACAACAATAAATTAATTTTTTTTTTTAAAAGGAGGAGGAAACTATAGACTCTGGGGGAAGATTACATTTGTATTACCCTCTGCCTAAAGTAATCTTCCCTCAGAGTCTATAGTCAGAATATTCAAGGCATAGCAAATAGGTCAGTATCCTTACAAAACTACAAATAAATAAATAAATAAATAAAATATATAAATATAAATATCAAAGAATGGGTAAGAGTGATCTAGTATTGAAGGGGATGAAAGAACTGGTAGAAACTAGAGACATTTAGAATGGATGGGAGAAGAGAGGAAGCAAATGGAATTTCAAAACCTAAATGGTTTAAAAACTTAAATACTTTGAAATATTTGTGAAAGGTTTCCAAAATTAGGAATTTTAAAGTCAGGTCTATGATTCAATCATCAGTGGCTAGTTCTGATCAAACTCTAATCATTAGGGAACTATTTGATGTCAATTCCTTCTGAACAACCAACCGATTGGTTTAGTGCCTTTGGTATATTTCAAAAACACTTTGCCCATCACTAACCTGGAACCCCATGTCTTCAGACCTTAAAATAAAACTCCTCAAGTAATAGGTAGGGGTGCATGACCCTGTCATTATATTATTTTTAATAATTCTTATCTTAGAAAATAACCAATGAACTTCATAAGTCCTAGGGATACCATTGAATGTAAAATGATCTCATATACTAGTTACTCCATTGAAATTATTTTATTTTCTTATCCAATAAAATAATTCTAAATAAAAAGATATAGTTGGGAATGTACATGTGGCATTCATCCACACATAACTAGGAATAAAATTACTTCATGGAAAATTTCAAATTCAACCAACTCTAAACATATAAGATAGTCTGAGTGGGAAAGACCAATCCTGACTCTGTTATGTTTTAGTGTTGGTGCTTTCTCATAATCCCAGGACTTTTTTGTTTTTTTCCTGTCCTACTATTCTTCAAGATTTCCTAATGAGGATTAGGTAACAGTCATATTTAACAATTTGTATTTGCAGGTTGGAAACAAGAAAATGAAGACTAATAGTTTCTCTCCTGATAATCTGATTTTCTAAGCTCCTCTCCTACCAGCTTAGGCAAAGGCCATAGTTATTAGTTCTAGAAGATGGGGCCAAGGCAAAGACGACCACCTAGGATGTCATGCTCCCCCTAGATGTGCCATCTTTTTTTTTTTTTTTTTAAGATTTTATTTCATTATTTTTAGAAAGAGGGGAAGGGAAGGGAGAGAGACATCAATGTATGGTTGCGTTTCACCTGCCTCCAGGCACAGACCTGACTGGAGACCTGGTTTGCAACCTGGTTATGTGCCCTGGCTGGGGAATCGAACCTGCGACCTTTGGGTTCCCAGGCCGGCACCTTATCCACTGTGCTACCAGCCAGGGCGTAGATGTGCCATCTTTTTTAACTGCTTTACTGGTCTCCATGAGAGGCTGCCCTCAGAGTAACAAATGAGAAGTGAGCATGGACAGAATGAAGGGGGGAAATGCAATTTTCTTTATTCTGAGAAAACAGTACGCAATGGCTGGTACATAATGCTACAATAAACTTTTTTTGTACTTTTCTTTTGCACACATGGAGAGTTTTAGTGGAAACGCTGGTTTGATTTCCGAAGAGGTGATTATATAAAGAGGCTCCTAGAAACCAGGTTGTACTGAGTTGACGGAAGGCATGAGGTTCAGTCCCTAACTGCCAATGTGTGGCTGGCTTTTAAACTGAAACAGCTCTGGCTGGGTGGCATAGTTAGTTGGAACATCATCTCATACACTAAAAGTTAGCAGGTTTGATCCCTGGTCAGGGCATATACTTAGGTTATGTGTTCGATCCCTGGTCAGGAGGCAACTGATTGATGTTTCTCACATCAGTCTCTCTCTACCCCCACTTCCTCTCTCTCTCTCTTTCTCTCTCTCTCTCTTTCTCTCTCTCTCTCTCTCTCTCTCTCTCTCTCTCTCTCTCTCTCTCTCTCAGGTCAATTTAAAAAAATACCCTTAGGTAAGTATTTTAAAAATTAAAATTAAAAAAATAAAATAAACTGAAACATGACCCCAAAAGAACTTCTGGTATAATTCCAGGTCAAAGAGCTAGTTAATGATACCATTATTTATTTATAGCTAGATAGGAATGTATTTCCCATTACCCCTCAGATCTGGGACATCCTATAAAATCAGCCTTGCAAGGAGCCGGAGCGTTTTGAGAATATATAATAGATAATGTTAAATAAGAGGTTTTCCTTTTCTCACACAGAAGCATGAAAGTTAGTTTGAAAGATGAGGACTTTTGTCCAGGCAATTGCTTCTAATTTGAGGAAGCACGGACCTCTTGTAACTCCAAGGCAGCCTTGGAAATTGCCACATAAAGATCAAGCTGCCAAGTCTAGTCCTTCTCCTCTGAGCAAAACCTTTTTAGTTATATGTCAGTAGCTGGTCTTTGTTCTCTTCAGTGCTCATTGCACAATACAGCAATTCTAATTTTTAATCTCAGTAGTATTGGAAAGACAAGTTAGTTAAAATAATGACTGAAATTGAATGGGTATTCCATTCATAGTAAAAAGCTAGTCACAGCTTTCTCAAACCCCTCTCCCACAAAAATCTCTCCTGACAAAAGATAATGTACAGGGGAAACAATTGCTAGAGTTAATGAAAGGGTTGAAAATAGCATTTTAAGCATAATCATGTTATTTTTTTCAACTTCCTGTGGTTGACCAGATTCTTAACTTCAGTTTGACTAGACTGAAAATAACTTCTCTCTAGTTGACTCTTAATTTCGATGTAATGTTTTATCTTCTTAATCTAGCAGAGTCACAAATTGAAGTCATGATCCAGATCAGAAAGAAATAAATGAGACTTAAGTAAATGGCAAATCATCTCACTCAACAATAAATAAATAAATAATTTCAAATCCAGGAATGACTCATCCTTGAAATTCTCCCAACTTTTGGTCTAGTTTTATGGGTGAGAACGTTAGGAGACAAGTTTGGGAACTGACCAGTGCCAGGTACTGCTTCATATGCATAATCTTATTTACTTCTCTCAATAACTCTTAGAGGCAACTCTGATTATTGCCATTGTATTATATTATTATTTTATAAGTACAGATACTAAGGATCAGAGAAAATTAGAGCTAACATTATTAAATGCACTTTTACTAGGTCCAGCACTGGGTCAGTCACTTTATTTGCCTTTCCTAACTAATCCACCATAAAAACAGAAAGAAACAAACAACCCTATAGTCTAGGTTCTCTTATTGGCTTCATTTTTTTCACAGACACTGAGCCTAAGGGGTCACATTGCTAACCAATGCCAGGTCCAGAACTAGAATTTGGGACTGACTCCAATGCCCTCCCTAGTCATAACCACTTCTCCTCCAGCTATAAAAGCATCATATTCTCCAGATCTTCCTGTTACTGGGATTCCTCTGGGATCTTCCTGTTACTGTTTTTCATTAAGTGCTATACTATCAGTATTATTTTTAACATGTAGATATCTATATAAATAAACACTATTAATATTTAATTATAGGTTTATGCTGATATTGGATGCAAATATAAGCTATACTTATTTTTAATAGTAGAAGATCAGGAGCTATGAAACATATGCTCAGGATTGCATAAAGGAAATATTTTCCTGTTGCATTTCCATGAGATAATTATTAATTCACATGTCACTGCCCATACACAGAAATGCAACAGGAAATGAAAACTACTTTAAATAATGTAGTTGGTAGTATACAATATCGCAATGGGAATTAGCTTCCTTCTGCTGTAGAATTGATCATTTGGATTATGTAGACAAGCAGGGTAAGACATTACTAAAATTATCTTGAATCCTAGATTTGAGATCTATATAAAACATTAGGTAATTTGCCTATGAATACATCAAAAACACTTTTCAAAAGGCTAGGGACGGGTTATTTTCTCCTCTGTTAAATATTAGCCTTTGAAATGAACCCAGCTGATCTGCTAAATAACACTTGCAAATCCTTGTGTTTTAATAACGTGACAGACTGAGAGAGAAGCCACACTAGACCTGCTTATGTTTCTGGAGGCGTTACAGGCCAGAAACATTATGCAATCATGCCTTTTAAGAGAAGGGAGCCTCTTAGCTTACACCTTGCCTGGCAACAAATGTAGCCACTTAACTCCAAATGCAGGCATAATTAGAATCTTTGAAAATCTAGCATCAGAATCCCAAACCCCGGGTGCAATGCTCAGTAAATTATAGCTTTTATGTCTGTAATATTTTCAATCATTGCATTTAAATATGTGAATTTGTGGCTATGCTGTGTTTTAGGAGGCCTGCTCTATAAGGCTATGGAAAGAAAGGTTTCATCATTATTAATCAGATGTCCAGTAAATGAGACACCTCATGTTTGCATCTCTGGAGGGCTCCAAACCTGCACTGTTGCTGGCAGAGGGCTGACCCAAATGGGCTACTGTAGTGAAAATGCCTGGGTGAACATAGAACACAGTGAAAACTTGGGAGGCCCAAGTAACTGTGGATACCACAAGCAATCATCATTTCTATTATAGCTTTAATCAGGCAAGCCCAGGCTCATGCATTAGTTTATAAAATTTCAATAGAGCCTTAGAAAGTAAGCATGAGAGAACATTAATTTTTAATCTAACTTTAGATGACCAATAACAGCAAATTTGTTTAAAATCACTGATAAAGGTTGTAAAGTTGATGTTTTAAATGAACTAAACTGAAAACTAATTAAATTTAAATTTTTGCTGCAATAGGAGAATAAATGCTTTAAACTTTAAAGTTAAAATATAGAGGTCTTAAAATACTCTGGTAAGAACTATTTGGCAGAAAATAAATTTTGTTTGGCTGATTGTGAATGGATGTTGATTTCTGAGTTTCAGAGTATGAAGTTGGGCTCAGCAATCTAGTAATCGTTGTGGACCCCCAGTCCCCTTCTGAATGAAAGGGTTTCTTTGTCAGTATAAGAAATACTCAAACCTGTAGATAATTTCTGTAAGTTTATTTGAGCCAAACTGATGCCAATTGCCAGGAAGCAAAATCTCAGTGGACTGAGAAATGCTCCAAAGAATGGCAGTGTAACCTCTTATTTAATACAATACAATCACAGGAGGAAATGTAAAGAACTTACATGGAACCCATTACTTATAGATTAGGGAGGAGGGTGTCAGCAAGAAAGGGAAACCTCTGGAATCAGGTAAAAAATAAAATGGAGAATCATATACTTCTTTTACTCGGTGGGTATACCATGTTTAACAGTGAACATTGACAGCACATAGAAATGGTGTGGGGAGAACAAGGTAACAACCTGGGGCTCTGTGGACTCTGCCCTGGTGGGAGATTGCGCCCTGAGGGGTCTGAAAAAGGAAACTGTCTTGCCATTCCAAAGGTGTGTTGTCTTAGATGCAAAAAGACAACAGACAGGCTCAGTTGAGGTAAAGACTGACCTTTGTTTGGGAAAGGTATGGGCCTAGGACAGGACGACCGACCCACCGTGAGCCGCTTTTAGTTAATGAGTGTTCGTCAGACCCTCCAGTGCAGGGACTTCAGCCTCAGACTCTAAGGCTGCGGTCTCACACGCTCCCCAGAGCTTGTCGGCTTTACTATGTGGCACCTTTTCTTCCACATACTAGTTTTTCTCCTTCATTTTCTAAAGCGTTGTGATTTTTATTCATGGTGTTGTGCCTTTAAAAGATTTTCCGTCTTAAAACATAGAAATAGGTGTTCAAGTCCAGAACTCCCAACTCTCAGCTCTCAGCTGGTTGGATATGATGTTTTTAAATAGGTAATACAGACCTCTAGTGGTTGAACAGTTGGAAAGCCTCTGCAAGGGAAAGAAATGGTGAGGCAAGTGCCTGCATTTTAAGGAGAAAAAAACAATTGTTAGTTAAACTTGCATTGCAAAATTGACAAACAAACAAAAAGAGTGTAGCTCAAGGGAAGGTGAGGTACTTCCCATCCTTTTTCATTCTGATTCTTCTAAAATAAGCAAGGGCCTTACAAAGTCCCTGCAAGAAACCTGCATCGGTATTGAGTTTCCTCTAACAGATTAACATCCAGTTCATTTATTATATGAATGGGGGCTGAGAGATGTTTGTGTTATGTGAAATAGATTTCATTTTCTTGGTACACAGTTTTGCCTCACTGGGGCCCTTTTGCCTCTGGAGGGGACTCAGCAATGGGGTGGGGTTGGCCCTCCAGTCTACACCAGGGACAAACTCTGAGACATGTGCAAGCTATGCAGATTCTGATTCAGCAGGTGTGGGTGGGGCCTGAGGTAACGTCGCTAGGAATCTCCCAGGTGGCACGGATACTGCTCTTGTAGGACCATGCTAGGAGTAGCTAGAAGACTTTTAATATAGGTTTATTTTGTTGATTACGCTTTGGGTTTTTACTGATCTCTTCTTTTTTTTGCTTTAACTTTAATGGCATCTATTAAAATTGAATTTTTGAATTCATGAAACTTTTGAAGTGCAAATATCTCTGGGAACCTGTTATTCAAAGTTGCTGTGTGTGTGCACATGTGTTTGTGTGTGTGTGTGTGTGTGTGTGTGTGTTTCCTCTGCTTAGCTTGTTAGCTTGGTGAGTTCATGGTGGTTGTGAGCACCTCTGCAAACACTTGAGGTCTTGGGCACTTGTAACCACAATTAAATGTCTGGTTAGCTATAGTGGGAGAGTAGATAAGAAGTAGTTTTCTGTGTGTTGAAAACCTAAGGGCCCACAGTAATATCCACATTGTAAAATCAGGCAGAATAAAAAGCACAAGCTGAAACCCTAAAGTCAACAGATCAAAGTAAAGCATGGAAAAATACATTTTTCAGACAAAACCTATTATAACCCCGTTATCTAAATAACCTCCTATCATAGCATGTTGTCAACTTTAATTTTGAAATAAATACATACTTTTAGGACTTATGTCACAAGGTAGCCTTAAAAGCCTCTTACAAACTTTTCATGTCTAGTTTCGAATCAAAAATAATACATTAAGAACCTGTGGGATGGAGGGAGTACCTAAATTATCATCATTGCCCTGCATGCGCAGTAATTCACAGGTTTGTCTCAGACACAATCTAGATGAAATGATTAACTATGTGCATTTAACAGTATAAAAGTAATTAATCTAGCTGTCTCTTACTGGCTTGGTCTAAATAAACTTTCAATTAAAAAGCCATACCATTTTTTAAATGTAATCTTTATTATATTTCTTTCCATTAGCATTTAGTTTCCTTATACCCCTCCTCTACTGCAATCACCATGCTGTTGTCTGTGTCCATGAGTCCTTTTTCCTTTTTGCTCAGTCCCACCAAACGCCATACAATTTTTTTATTTTCTCACTCTGGTTACAGTTTTAGTAAGTTGTAGTTTTAATATTCCAGAATAAATATATCTTTCCCTTAAAAAGTCACTATTTTCAAATGTTAATATACTGATTATAAGCTAATGAATTTCATATATTTATAATGATGGGTAGATGTTCTTAATTAGTAGTTCTATGCAGTGACTCACATTTGTTTGGTGAAAATAATTATCTATTTTAAATAAGGTGTAAGTAAGAAAAAAGTTTGATTTTTTAAAATGGCAAATCACATGAACGCTATTGATATCACAACTGTGTGGTGGTATAGCTTTGGAAAAATGGTTCGGGTAAATTTGGTTTGTGCCCCATGATTCTAGAAGGAAACAAGTTGCCTTTTGACCTCTAGCCCCTTTACCTGCAGGTTCACAATGTAAAGAGCAGGGTCCTTAGTCCAGATAAAGACAACAGCTAAGACAAATATCCCTGTGTTGGCAAGAAAAAGGGCCCAGGTGATTCCTACTGAGGGAGAAAGGGTCTCCCGCTCAGGTATTTTGTCTTTTTTTAAAGTCCCCCCTCAGTGTATGAACACTCCTTTGCCTAATCTCATGGACTATGACATTCTCCCCCCAACCAATTCCACTGATTAATCATTGTATTATTATCTCCATTTCACAAATGGGCAAAAAAAAAAAAGAGAGAGAGAGAATGAGGCTGACTAATTCTTCCAAAATCAAATAACACACAAGATGTAGGGTCAAAAAATCAAACCAAAAAGACCTGCTTCCAGCCAACCAGGACAGAGCAACAAGGATAACAACCGAAAAAATGGAGATGACGATAGGTAGATAGATAGATAGATAGATCTGAAGAAATGTTTTTCAAGACAGTGGACATTAGACAGCAAAGGGCAATGACATCTGAGGGATGGGAAACAAAGGAGTTGAGTCCTGTGCCTGCCCAGATCACTGCCTAGAAGTTTCCAGCATAGCTCAGAGAAGGAGAATACAGAAGGAGCTCCAGCATCTCTCTAGATTGAGAAGATGGAGTGTGGGGTCCAGAGAGCCAAGGAGCTAGAGTCCATGGGGCAGAGTACCAGAGAGCTTTACAAAGCAAAAGGACCCCTTGTGGTTCGGTGCATTGTGTGTGAGTAATCCCCAGGAGGATCAGAAGGAACAATTTCCAGAGATCACCTAGAACCAGAAAATAGTTCCTGTTTCCACCAGCTGGAGTACCAAAACCTCATAATTCATGGGCATCAGCATACTTTGAAAGGTTTTGTCTCAGGATTGGGAAAATATCAGTCCTAAACTAAACGTTGCGCTGCTCCTACATAACAAAGCCCAAAAGCCAGATCTAAAGGGATTAATTCTATTCCCAGAATAAAGCTGGAGAATTTTTATAGGAATACAAAAGCATCCAATAGCAAACAAGGCAAAATCCACAGTGTTTAGCATCCATTCAAAAATTACCAGCCATGCAAAATGCCAGGAAAGGACCATCTATAAAGAGAAAAAAATTAATCAATGGAAACAGACCCAATAATGACACAGATGGTAGAATTAATACACAAGGACATTAATGGTAATTAAAACTATATTCCATATGTTCAAGAAGCTAGAGGAAAGTTTGAACATGTTAAGTAGAGACATAGAAGACATTTAAAAAAGACTGAAATTGAATTTCTAGAGATGAAAACTACAACGTATGAGATGAAAACTCACATCAGGACATCAGATTACCAAGATCATTTTCCTTCCACAATATTCTTCCCTGGATCCTGAGTTTGACCCCAACAGCCTAATAATTAATACCTGCTTAACAGGTAAAAATCCTAGGTGAATGCTCCCCTTATGAGGGCCAAAGTGGGTTACCAGCTGAAGACAACAGAGTTTCTCATGTCTCTGGCTCATGGAGCAAATTCCACAGCTTCCATGGACTGACATTCCTTCCTTCTAGCATAAAGGCAGTTTAGGAAAGGTGCTCCTAGCAGTCCTCAACATGGCTCTTTCTGGGTTATAAGAAAGTTAATGTTATCAGATCACCATTTGCCATCTCTGTTTTCTGCCTCACCATGAAAATGCTATATAGTACCCCCCCTCATCCACAGAAGATATATTCCAACACTCTCAGCTGATGCCTGAAATTGTGGATAGTACCAAATTCTACATATTTTTTTCTATACATAAATACCTATGATAAATTTTAATTTATAAATTAGGCACCATAACAGATTAACAATAGCTAATAATAAAATAGAACAATTATAGTAGTTGTGTGGGTGTGGTATATCTCTTTCAAATATCTTGTACCATGCCCACACTTCTTCATGGAGTGCTATAAGATGACAAAATGCCTGCATGATGAGACAAAGTGAAGTAATGACGCAGATGTTGTGAAGTAGCAGTAGGCTACTATTAACCTAACAGTATGTCAGAAAGAGGACCATCTGCTTCAGGTAACTCTGGATCATCAAGCCATGATGATGTCATTGGTTGAATAGGGTCAGTGGTTGAAGAAATTTAATATTTTCAGGCCACAGTTGACCATGGGTAACTAAAACCACAGAAAGTGAAACTGTGGATAAGGAGAAACTACTATAATTTGAAAAGGCATGAAGTTTCATCTCTTTATATAAAATTAAAATGGAAATTAGTACGTTTGCCCCTCCCCACCTTTCCCATACAAGGTACTATGTATGAAATCATGAACTGTATTCTTCCAGCTAACCAAACAATTAACCAAAATGTGCATTTGTTCATTTGTTTTTTCTAGAATTCAAAATATGAGAATTAAACTACTTTTCCTGCAAAGCATTAACTAACTTGTCCAGGAAGTATTATTAGGGCTAGAACCCTAAGACATGTAAATATATGCTAGCCAAATGCTACTGCTCATCAGAAACATTCCACATTCATCCAGAATTAATCCTGTGACACTCCTTTAGTCAGTGTATTCTCCTAATCAAAAGCAGATATGCTCTTGTTATCTGTTTCTTTTGTGTGTTCTTAAGACTTCAGTGAATGAATTTTGGAAATATACTAGTATAAAAGACAAATGTAGGCCTGTGACACAAATGTATAAATAATTTCATGCTTAGAGCATTGCAGTTCACTTTAAAAACATTTCTCTTGATAGTGAAGCTTTCAAAAATAACTATCTCATAGCAATTACTAAACTTCTTTTAAAATTTAACCTAATTGCTAATTATATGGCCAGAACCACTGGGTCAGTGCAGTTCTGAGAAATAGCATTAGTCCCTTTCATTTTAGAAAACCTTTTGGGCACTACATAATATCTTTGAATAAATGTGAAAATAATATGCAAGAATCTCCAAATATCACAGATTCTATGCTGTATTCACCCATGTGGAGATACCACTTTAGTGAAATGCAACAATAGCTCTAAAAGACACAATGGTGTCTTCAACAATATAGAAAATGAAAAGAGAAAACTAAGTTCTGAAAGGAACAATGAATTGGAGAAGTGACATCAGGGTGCCATTCTGGGGTTCTCGGCCTCATGCACAACCAGGGGGCAGCCCAGCTCTGTGTGTGTGTGTGTGTGTGTGTGTGTGTGAGGCAGAGGGGGAATGGGAACTGTGGATAGTAACCTCATCCCATCACACCTCTGTTTTGCCACCACCTCCAACTCCCCTGTTGTGGGTTGTCGAAATGGGAGGAGGGGATGTCTAACAGAGATATACTTCAGGTTATTACTGTAGTATGAAAACATTGCAACATGGGTCCGCAACCTCTAGGGAAGCTCAGACTCTGTTCTCTCCATTGTGAAAAGAAGTGGTTGGCCTATGTCCTAAGTTGTACATTGGCAGCTCTTGGACCCGATTTCATCTGTGGAAGAGTTCTGTTTAATTCAAGTGTTGCTTTTTTATTTTCCATGTATATTGGTTGACAGCATTTTAAAATAAGATAATTCACATAAAATTTGAAATCAGCATGTATCTCCCCCTGATCACAGTTGCCACAATGGGCTATATATAGCTAAGGAGTGACTTTCCCCACCCTCACTTCCTCTGAAAAGGGGGAAAGGCCCTTCATTCACCACCATGCCTACCCCACCCATCCCTGTGACTCCCAGATCCTGCATGTATTTGAGTATGTGAGCCCTGGAGCATGTAACTTCTAGGGACTATTCCAGCAATAAGATGTTCTAAATCTATGATATACGTTGTTTCAATAAAAACAAAATACTGTACAGAATAATGGTTCAACTATAATATAGGTTAAAATAGACTTTGCAGAGATAGCCAGGCAGCCAAAACACCATTTGTGATATAGTAGTATGTCTACAGGGGCAAAGGGCATATGGCTATATTCCCATATTTTGCTGAAGAAAAGCAATAAATTTAACCCACATATTTCCCTCTATGGCAGAAATTTCTGTGTCTTTCTGATCCACATTAAGATAAACCCGTTCTCCAAACCTAAACTGAAAGTCCATAGTTGCAGAATGACTTTTTATGTAAAGAGAACATTATTATTCGTTGATGTAACATAAAGAAGCCATGTAATTTATCAAGAGAATAGCTTTAAGCTGATCATTGACTACTGAAATAGACTGATTTATAAACACATTCTTTTGTGAATTGGAACCTTTCAGTTTCATAATACTCAAAGTTATTAGCATATTATGTTATTTTCACAAAGTTCTAATGAACTTCATAAATCTGCCTGCTCTATCCTGAGTACAAAAATATTTAGCCTAATTTGTTTTTCTGTTATTTTTATGGTAATAAAGTAATACCAAAAGTGTTATTACCAGGAACAATACAGCATTGTAGACTTACTACAAAGTGAATCTTATGAAATCATATTAAAAAACAATAATTAACACATGTTAACTCAGATAATTCAAGGAAGAGACTTATATGAATACTATGGGAGCTATTGGCAAATTTTTTTTTTCTCTGAATCCTGCATTTTGAAGGAAATATTTGCCATTTAATTAGCGGAAGTGTGATTCACCAACCAAAAGCCTATAGTGTAGTATATTTTCCTCCCCCAACTTCATCTTCAAATCATCTATCTGTACTTTATATGTTCATACTTTTACTTTTTAAAAATGCATCCTTCCTGGATCCTTTTTACATTGCTTTATGGGATTAATAACCCATTATAGCACCATACTGACAGGGCTCTTAACATCATTCCAATCTGTTTCTTGGCCATGTAACACATAAATAAAGTAAAATTATGATGTAATTAACTTAGTATTTGTGCAGGAATATATGAATATATATTAAGAAGATATATAATGGCAGTAATAACAAATAACAGTAATAGTAGGTATTAGATTTATTGAGTATTTAATATATCTCTATCTTTTTTCCCCTTGTTTTATTTAACCCTCATGTTAACAGTATACTTGTACAACAAGTTTTAACCCATTTTAAGGTAAGAGGTCTAATGCTTAAAAAGAGTAAATATATTAGCCAGTTACAAGATTAGTCAGAGGTGAAGCCAGGATCTTAACTGATCTTTGTGATTTCAAAGCTTATGGTTAGTTTCCTATTATGGTTGCCTACCTGCCAACAGATTGCTAACATTCATTAAATTAATGTTGCCATTTAAGATTTTAAATGCTAAATATCTACGTCTTAATACATAGATTAGCTTTCTGCTTTGACTGTGTATTAAACTTGTTTTTATTGAATCTAGTCTGTTCATAATAGGTATAATACACTACCTTTAAAGGAAATTATTTTAAACATGTGTAATCTTTTAACATCCTTTCAAGGGCAAGGTAGAGGCTACAGAGTTTCATTCCTGTTAGTCAGGTCAGAGTTCAAAGAAGGTTTAATGATTTGCCTAAGTTCTCAATTTCTAGAGAAGCAAAAAAAAGGCCCAAGTAGCCCTCCACCCCACATTCTAGACTAGTGTTTGTTCTAAGTCATTTTTCCCCTGAGAAGACTTGCAATTAACTCCTTGACTTTTTAGATCATGTTATTTTCTTACTTGTTGCTTTTGGTTTTATATATCAAGATTTGACATCAGCATTCACTGTATCTTTCACTCTTAATTCAGAGTGGGTCCATCTGATGGCTTATTTTCATACTTGCTGGGCTTTTTTTCTTTATTTCTCTTTAACCCCAATTATCCAGAATAGGCTGCCTACATCTTTTGAAAGCTTGAATGTTCTCAATGAAAAGACCTTCTAAATGACCTTGTTTGTCTCCTAGGGAGTTGCATATCACAGTTTCAATGCCTCGCTAAAATGTTACCCACTTGGCATCAGTATACAGAAAAGGCTGCACTCTGTGATAAGAAGTACAGCAGTGTTTTCCTAGTAAGAGAAGAGGGCTCTACTGAGAAAGGGGAAAAGGATAATTTCCTCAGATTTAGCTATTATTTCAAACAAAATAGTGCCTTCCTTCTGGAACTAGTCTATAAAAAAAAAGTTGTATGGAAAATACCACATGAACCAAAAAACGATGCAAATTTTGGTCATAGAACTCTATTACTATTGCTCCTTTAGAGCCCCCTTTTCTGGATACATTCTTCTTTGGCTACAAAAACCACTATTTGCTGTCTTTATGGATCAATAAAGTGGTTAGATACAGGAGATAAGTAACAGCGTCTCAATCTAAGTAACTGGTTGCCAAACCTGCACAAGTTATCATCTGTAACTCAGAATGTTTATCCTGTTTCTCATTTTTCTCTACTTGGCTTAATTCTAACAAGACCCTTAATGACAGGCTACATTTCATGTGTTGATCTACAGAGGGAAAAAAGAAAGCCTAATGTAAATGCAAAGTTGGGTTTACTTTCAAATATTACTAAGGCAGTTCAGACCCTGGGGCTCAGTCAGATTCCCACCAGGTATAGTCCACGGTGGTGACACCACCAGAGGGCAGGGTTTGACTTCAGACATGGTGGCTTCCCCCATCCAGAGGTGACCTTGGGACAACTCTTAACAGATATCAGCTCCTTCAAAGGTCTTGTAAGCTCAAATTTTCCAGTGCACTTGTGGAAAGAACTGGAGCCCTGGAAAGGGTTAGAGCGGGTAATTTCTAGGAAGATCTGACACAACAGATATTTCGTTAACTCACAATTTCAGAACTCCAGGGTATTCAAGGTGCTCTCAGGAATTTGAAGTTACCTGACAGGATTTTATCTTTTGAGGGGTCTTCTTCAGGGAAGAGGTGAATAGAATGCATAAAACAAACATCACCAATAAAATATAGAATACAATGAACTTATTCCCTAAGAGATAAGAACTGCAGATTACCAAGCACTGAGAAAACAAGTAGGAACTAGAACCAGGTTTCTCAGCAGCAGCACTGCTGACATCTTCGGGTAGATAATGCTTTGTTGTGGGTCCTGCCTGAGCTTTGTAAGATGATTAGCAGTATCCCTGGTGTCTGCCCACTAAATGCTAGTAACTGCCCCCACCCCGCCTGTTGTGAGAAACAAAAATAAATGGCTCCACACATTGCCAGGAGTCCCTGAAGAACAAAATTATCTCCAATTAAGGAGCATTAACTAGCCTGAAGAAATGACCTAAAAAAAAAAAAAAAAAAAAATGAATGTCAAAATGTAAGGACCTGCTCTGTCAACCAGTTTCCTCATCTGAAGAAATCACCGGACCTCTCTTCAGAGGCCTTGTATTAGTCAGCTGAGACGACCATAACAAAACACCAGACGTTGGGTCGCCTAAACAACAGAAATGTATTTTTTCACAGGTCTGGAATGTAGATGTTTTAGATGAGGGTGCTGGCAAGGTCGATTCCTGTGAACCTTGGTTACTCAGTTTGCAGACCGCCTCCTTCTCACTGTGCTCATGTGGTTTTTTCTCTGAGCAAGTACCATCCTGGTAGCTTCCTCTTATGAGGACACCAACCATATTGGATCAGGGCTTCAACCTTAGGAACTCATTCAACCTTAATTATCACCTTAAAGGTCCTATTGCTAAATACAGTCATGTTGGGGATTGAGGTTTCCATGTAGGAGTTGAGGGGAGACACATTCAGTCCATAACAGAGCTCTTATAGAGGTAAAAGCAATTATCGCAATACTTGGCACATAGTAAAAGCATTCAATGTATTATAAATATTTCTAATGTTAACGTTAACTCACTATTTCAAGTCCTCCTTGTGAATCAGACAATAGCAAGTACAGAGAAGATTATAAAACAATTGTACATTAAATAAGCTTATTTGAGCACTTGTTGCCTATGGTGAAGTTACACAGCTAAAAATTTGTAATTGACATTTTCTACATTAACATAGCTAATCATTTCAAGGATGTCATTTCCTCTATTTGAGGCAAGGGCTGTAGCTCCTGCATCCCCCTTATCTGATGAGTTATTGATGATCCAGAAATAAACTTTTTTAAATATTTTATTTATTATTTTTATAGAGAGAGGAAGGGAGAAAGGCAGAGAAAGAGAAGGAGAGAGACATCAATGTACGGTTGCCTTTCACCTGCCTCCAGCTACAGACCTGGCTGGAGACCTGGCTTGCAACCTAGTTATGTGCCCTGGCTGGGAATAGAACCAGCAACCTTTGGGTTCACAGGCTGGTGCCTTATCCACTGTGCCACCAGCCAGGGCCAGAAATAAACTTTTAAATGCTTTGGGCGAGTTCTATGTGTAAAGAAATTCTATGCAAATATTTCTCCAAGAGGAGGCTTGCCAATAACAATTCACTTTCACCCTCTTAATTTTATTTACACACTTCACCTAAGAACAACAACAAAAAATATTTGGCAAAAAAAAATAATAAAGTTTCAAACAGCCATGGTTTCCAGCTGGAACTGAGTAACTGGAGATTTTGAAATTGCAAAAGAACATGAGGCTTCTTCAGCCAAAAATATTTGTTCATAAAAACTACAGGATGTTGCATATTTCTGCCACCCCAATTTATCATTTGAAATTTCTGCTGGCTCATGTGAAATTGTGCTGTCCTATTTCCAGCTGTGGGGTTCCCTTCCTAACCACCATTGCTTTTGGATCAGAGGCATGTGGTTAAGGACAAGAACAGTCAGTTCAACCAGCCTGAGCAGCACCAGGAGAGTGTTAACACCTCACGAGGAAGGGAAGCACTAACAGGGCTGTTACAGCAAGTTCAGGAAGAGCAGCGTTGATGTGGACAGTTGCTGAGTTGAACAGTCTTATTGTAGGTAATAAAAGTAGAAATTGCTTCCTGAAAGTGAAGCTGTGAAACTGAGAAATTGCTCTAGCAAAGTTAAAAACAAGAGGGGACAGTGGTCTTGGTGTGGCACAGAATGTTCAGAAAGATTCTCCTAGCCGTTAGAGATGCTCATGCTAGGTGGGCAATGTGCCGCCTCACTACCTAGCCCCTCTAAGCAGAAAGACTCTATTTCCACTTTCCTAACCAAGGGGCACGTTTTATTGTACAACAGCAATCAAAGGCAGAAGCGGTGAATTGTCTTGTGCAGCCCCCTTAGAAAGAGTACACATTTCCCTCCTGCTCAGATTGCACACTCATACTGGGAATATATTTTAATTTCAGATCTGATGTGTGACATCTGGTAACTCATTTATTGCTAATGAAGTTTTCACAGGAAGCAGCAGTCACCGGTATCCCATCGTATTTTTCCGTTGGCAAAGTGTTGTTTACCTTTTATTGGCCCAGCATCCATGCCTCTTACCACAGGCTGTTTAATTAGAAAACACAAGTAGCCCCATGCAGAAAATGGAGGGCTAAATAATAGGAGATAGAATGGTCTGAATCTTTTATTACAATCATTGGTGTGGTATCATTGTAATTTAATTTTTGTAATTATATAGGCATTCAAGAGAATGATTACAGCTGGAATAACTGTTCTGGCCCCATAGCTTATCAACAGTGCCTTGTCAGCCCCCTTCTCTGAACCTCTCCTCCTGTTTCTGGTACTTCAGCTTCTTCCACTTGCAGCAGTTTTCCAATCCTTCTTACCCAAATTTGCTTGCAGCTGGAAAATTAGTAATTTATACCATAGTGTGAATTTCATAACACTAACAAACTGTCCAAGCCATGGGATCTCGGAGCATCTTCACATACATGACATCATTTGATGTTCCAAACAATGTTGTGAGCCAGAATGGACATAGAATTTTTACTTCATCATTTTCATGAACTTCATTATTTTCATGAACTTCATTATCATTATCATCATTTCCAGATGAAGAAAATGAGTCACAGGTCAAGCAAAAAGCTGAAAATCTAGTTTGTGAGAGCTAAATCACATATGGGTACACTTGTGTTTTGCATGTCACGGGTGTTGTGCATTTTTTTCCAAACTGAAGGCAAGACCCTCCACCAGCAAAACGACAACTTGTTTTGGTGTGTTACTTGCTTTATTGTGGTGGTCTGGAGCCAAACCTGCAATATTTCCGACATAGGTCTGTACCAGGGCCGGATCCTTTGGTTCCCATATCCCTGTTCTTCCATTACTTTTACTCTCCCCTCTCCTGAGTCAGTGTGTCTCCTCCCCGCAGGTGCATCTTAACTCTGAGGCACCCGTGGCAAACCCAAGACCCTCGGGTCGAATCCAGCCCTCCACTTTGTTTTATCCGGCCTGGCACCTTCACCCCGGCACCTTGTTTCTGCCCAGCTCGCTTAACTGTTAAGGAGTAGTTGCATTTATACAAACAGTCCTACAAGTACATTTGGCCCTTTGAAGGCAACCGGGAGGCTGGTGTGGCCCCACGTGAAAATGAGTTTGCCACCCCTGCTCTAATGGATGTATAGAGGTGGGTATTGCCCACCCCACTCTAAAGAAATTTCAGGCCTTTATGAGTAAGTGCAGGGGGTATTTTACCAGATGACATCCTGTCATACTGCCCTTAACCACACCAGTCCTGAATGTTTAGAGGAAATACTGTACACAGTTTAATGAGTAATTCTCAAGTTGCGCTTTCAAGTTTGTTGTCCTTCAGGTTCTGAGTCTCAGAAGAGCCAAATGAAATATTTTAGCTGAGGGCACCTTTGTTTGTTGGGTTTAGTTTTGCCCATTAATCATAATTATCAGCATATAAACTACAGTTACAAATTAAGGTGCCAACAGAGCACCTAGAGTGCTCATTAAAATCCACAGAGTTTCCGATTCAGTAGGTTTGGGCCTGAGATTGGATGCCTAAGGAAGACCCAGGTGATGGTAATGCTTCTGTTGCCCAGGTGATTTCAGAACTTTTGCTAGAAGGGCTGTGTAAGTGGCTTCAGGGAGAGAAGCACCCTAACGCTGCACTGTCCAATCAGGTGACCCCAAGTGGTGATTGGGCACTTGATATGTGGCTAGTTTCAATTGAGATGTGCTGGAAACATAAATTATACTCTGGGTTTTGAAGACTTGTGATAAGAAAATGGAAAAATAGCAATAATTTTTTTATTGACTGTATGTTGAAATATAGGGTAAAATAAAATACACTATTGAAACTGATTCACCTGTTTCTTTTTAATTTGTAGTGTTGCTTCTAGGGAAAGTTAAATTATCTATGTGGCTCACATTATTATTATTATTATTTTTTTTGAACAGCACTGAGCTTTAAGTCATTAAAGTATCAGAAAACATGAAATGGTGAGGATTAGTGAACTATAGTGGATAAAAATTCCAAAAGCTGTAAATGCATTTGGGCCAAAGGAAATGTATCTGTTGCCAGATTTAGCCTGAGTGCCCCACTTTGTACCCAAACATTTGCTGTCATTAATATTAAATTAATATTAAATTAATATTAAACGTAGAAGCTATATAGATAGTATCTATAGTTGTACCTTTCTTTTAGTTTTAATCAAGTGCCTCATATAATTCTGCAATACAAGTACCAGATTATAATAATGAAACTATGTCTGCTATTCATAAATGTCAAGAACAGATTAGTGGTCGCTAGAGGGGAGTTGGGGTGGGATAACAGACAAAATGGATGATTCAAAAGGTATAACAAACTTCTAGTTGTAAAATAAGTAAGTCGTGAGGATGTAATGTACAGCATGGTGACTGTAGTTAATAAAACTATATTGCATATTTGAGTAATACTAAGAAAGTAGATCTTATAAGTTTTCATCGTAAGAAAAAAATCTACATATGGTGATGGAGGTCAACTAGACTTACTGAGGTAGTCATTGCACAGTGTATACAAATATTAAATCATTAGGTTGTACACCTGAAACTAATGGAATGTGTATCACATATATCATTTTTTTTTAATTCTAAGGTTTTAAGTAAAAAAAGTTTGTTAGTCTTTGGAAGTTCTGAGTTTTCTTTCATTAAATTCATTTTACTTACCCTCACATTTTAGAAAAATTATATTTTCAAAGTGCCTTTAAGTTTTTCAAAGACCTTTTTTAACTTTAACAACCTATGAAACAGAGGTGAGAGCAGGTGTTGGTATTCACATTTTTTTTTAATATTTAAAGGATAACAAAATAAGAGATTAAGTTTTCTGCATGTTTGTGTCACTGGTTAGTGATACAGCAGACATTTCACCATGACTCTAGTCCAGTGCATTCTCCATGAGACTGTACTGCTATGTCTGTTTTTGCAGCATTTTCATGTAAAATATAAAAAGTGAAGAAATATAACATACACAAAACTGTTTGAGAAAATGTGACTATGAATAACTCAGAGAAAATTACCCTTATAGAATTCATTTTCTTAGGACAAAACTCCATTTAATTTTTTAAAACACTGACTTAATATAATACTTCAAAATATTTTTCTAAAGAATATTACAGGCAGGTTCTTTTATAATTCTCTACCTTCACGTCTGTGTTTTCACCTAGGCAACTGAGCCACCTTAATTAACTGCTGAACTTTACAAAGTTCGATTTTCCCCACAAAACTCTTAGAGTAGTTTCATTTTGTATGAGTTATCTTAACGGTGCGCCTTTTTCAGAAGATGATGTAATCTTGTCTAACTGCCATGCATGCATTTAATTTTGATTTACAATCATGAGTCAATCTGTCTACTCTCTCACTTAGTACTGCCAAGGAATAACACAGGGGATGCCTAAGAGGCTCACAGTCTTTGGCCATAAATGGAGTGAAACCAGCTAGTCTAGATAGGGTCAAAGCCTATAACCTTGACTTCATCAACCAAGAGTCATAAGCAACTGTCCAAATGCTGTGTCAAAGAAACATTCCTTTGAGTAGACAATTAATTTTTTAAATGGGGGAGGGGGTGGAGAGGATAGAGAACAACACTGTCACTAAAAATAATTATCTTATGAAAATGTTTTTTATGTTCATTAAAAAGTAAAATTCTTGGCCCTGGCTGGTGGTTCAGTGGATAGGCGCCAGCCTGCAAACCCAAAGGTCACTGGTTCGATTCCCAGCCAGAGCACATAACCAGGTTGCAAACCAGGGCCGTAGCTGGAGGTGGGTAAAAGGCAACCATACATTGATGTCTCTCTCCCTTTCTGCCTCTCTCCCTTTCCCTCTCTCTGGAAACAATAAATAAAATCTTTTGAAAAACAAACAAACAAACAAAATGAGAAGAATTTTACCCTTTAAAAATGTTTTATTTATTATTTTCAGAGAGAGGGGAAGGGAGAGAGACAGAGACAGAGAGGGAGAGAAACATCAATGTATGGTTGCCTTTCACCTGCCTCCAGCCACAGAATGGGCTGGAGACCTGGCCTGCAACCTGTTCCTGTGCCCCAGGTAGGGAGTTGAACCAGCAACCTTTGGGTTTGCAGGCCAGCACCCTATCCACTTCATTATCATTATCATCATTTCCAGATGAAGAAAATGAGTCACAGGTCAAGCAAAAAGCTGAAAATCTAGTTTGTGAGAGCTAAATCACATATGGGTACGCCATATGGGTGTGCCACCAGCCAGGTCCATTTTGTTTTTAATAAAAAAGAGTTCTTGCATTTACTTATGGAATGTTATTAAATCATTGTGGCATTAGGAATATTTATAGTGATAATAAATTGGTAATTGGCTAATTTAATGATTTATTAGGTCATTTCTACTTGTCAAGCCATTATTGCATTTGTCTTCAAAAGATGTATGCCTATATAAAAGAAATATTATTAAATTTCAGCCTTTCAGAAGATTTTTTAAATTGTATACCAGCTCCTTGAGGATACAGAAGTCTAGAGAAGTTAAGTGACTGGTTCAAGTTCACGTAGATAATGAGTGGTAAAATCAAAATTAGAACTAGCCTCCTTACACACTTTGAACGACTAATTAGTAGACTATCATTCAAGACCTACTGCAATCAGGAAATTGGGCAATTTGGGGAAACATATAATATATTAAATATTTAACCCTTCCAGCTTCATTTAAAATTTATTTTGTGATTATATAATGTTAAAAGCTTTCATCTGAAATAAATTGCCATGTGACCAATAATGTCTAACATAAAACTCATAATGCATATAAATTCTATAATATCATTATAATTTTCTAAGGGTATAAATCAGTGCTTTTTTTGCTGCCCAATAATTTTTCTCAGGCCCCTTAAAATGGAAATTGAAATGAGATAAGCAGTTTCTGCTGCTGATTTAGTCTTACAGAAGTAAACTGGAGTGACTTCAGAAGTTAGATCAAGCAGCTGCTGTTCACACAGGTGCTTACACAGGTGCTACCTTTTCCATTTGTTGAAAAGCTTGTTAAGAGTCTCTTAAACCCAGATTGTTAAAAAACCATGTTGCCTGCCCCTTGATGCTGATCCTTTGAAATGTATTTATGATTTCCGCAGAGAAATTCTGAGTCCAATAAGCTTGAAGAATTTGGGAATATAAGAGAGCAGGGATTCGTTTATACATAAGCTTTCTTCCAAGTTAGAGTGTGATGACCTTTTCTCTGAATCTCTGGAGCCCTACTCTGGAGGCCAGGGGTGTCAAACTCATTTTCACCGGGGGCCACATCAGCCTCGAGGTTGCCTTCAAAGGGCCAAATATCATTTTAGGAGTTTTTAAACGTAACTTAACAGTTAAGCAAGCCAGATAGAAACAAGGTGCAGGGCTGGATAAAACAAGGTGGAAGGCCAGATTCGACCCACGGGCCTTGTGTTTGCCAGTTGTGCTCTAGGCTCATTAGAAAGCCTTCCACAGCCCTCAATATTTAACACAGCAGGAACATTTCCTACTAACCCCAAATGTCAGAGGAAGATTGTTAAGGATGTGATTAGACTTACGTATGTAGTTTTCATCCCTACTTTTTTTTCTCTTTTTGAAATTAAAAAAAAATCATACAACAAAAACAGCCAAGCATTTAGGAAATATAGGAATAAAGGTTAATTGTTCAGAAGGCTTAGGATATTCAGTACAACTGAGTTGTGTAAACTAATTTATAATAAGTAGGACTTTCTGAGGTGGAGATTTAGTTGTAGTTTAGTGTTACATTATTAGATATTAGGGTACTGAATAATTACCAAAAAGCTAAAATTTGGGATTAACATTTTACTTTCCTTAAAACTTATATTGTAACTTGGAAGGAACATCTGAATATGCTTTCATAAGCCTGAGTGCTTTAGAATTTTGAGATGAAGTAAAGGGGAGGGCTAGTGGAAGATGACTAAACATTTAACCACCCTCACCACAGTTAGTTACAATTGGTTATGTGCAGAAATGATAGCATGCATTGTCTTCATTCCTTGTAAGGACAGACAAGCCATAATGGATGACACTGACTTGGGAAGAGGGCTAGAAAACACTGTTTACCTCTAAGATATACCATACAGCCATTCGTTAAGTCTGAGGAGATTGAATCTCAAATACTTAACTAGTATTGCATTACTAATTTTAATAGAAATATTTATACAGGAATTTCAAAGTTGAAAAAAACGGTCTGCAAGGAAAGTATTTAATATAGAAAAGTTAGGCAAGGATTATGAACTAAGGACATGACTTTCTTTTGTGCACCTGACTTGAAAGCAGTCCTGGTCACTTGCCCCAAGGGGCAGGCTCTCTGCCATGCTGTGTTTTTCCTGATGGCCACCATTGAGGAGAGTGCCACCCAGAAAGGCTTGTGTGCTTCATCAAAGGGCATGATGGGGGTAGGGGGATGTGAAGATGAGCAAGACTATAATCCCAAATTTATTAGGTCCTAGCAGCTTAACCACCATCTCCAAAAAATGTGCAGGGCAATTCCCAGTGAAAATGAGGACCACAAACCAAGCAGTCTTAGATATTTCCCTTATTTCTCTAAACACATGAGATATCACGTCATGGCTCTAAATAGAGACACATGGGCCAGAGAAGAACCAGCACCAGATACACAGCTGAAATAAAGGTCTAATGACTTTATAAGGAAAGAAGTCAAGACAAGTAGACTCATATACTGAAAGCAATTGAAATCAGATTTTCTGGTGAAAGCCAGGAACTTGAAAATTACTGTCTGTTGAGACCAAAGAGTAGAAAACCTTTGCATACCAATCAAAATATGAGAATGGGAAGAGAGCCTTGTCTGTAGTATCTGCAGACAAAGTATGAAGTTGGAAGCTAGGCTGAAAAATTAAGAACTTTTCCATGCTGAAGCAGAAATTTCACAGCTCATCACCATCCAGAAAGTCAGGCCTCCTAAGGAAGTTAATTCCTACCATATATGACCTCATAGTCAAAGACTACAAAACCTGAGGTGAAGGCAAATACCAAGAAACAAAGAAAATTTGTACCTGAATAAATCACAAATAATAAGGCAATTGGATAGGGGCTCTTACCATACTTATATTCAAAATGTTTAAGGAGATATGAGTAGAAACAGGTACTCTAAAATAAGAACAGAAGGTTAAGAAAAAAGACCAAGTAGATTCAGGGGATAAAAGTAGAAACCCTAAAAATGTTAGCGCTAGCTTCTATGATTCAATGAATTCGCAAATGGGTGGTGGCCCACAGTCCTTCCCTTTTGTGTGCCGCCTTCATTTCTGAGGGAAACACACAGGAGCAGGAGCAGAAGCAGTTGCTTTCTTAAGTTTGAATTACAAAGCAGGAACAATAAAGAGAATGACTTTTGAACTGGATGGTTTATGGAGCTGTCCAGCTCTGTAAGCAAACGACTTGCAAACACTGGCCTACTCTTTGTTTTTTTTTTTTTTTTTTTAAGATTTTATTTATTATTTTTAGAGAGATGGGGAGGGAGAGAGGCAGAGAGGGAGAGAAACATCAATGTATGGTTGCCTTTCATCTGCCTCCAGCTACAGAGCTGGCTGGAAACCTGGCTTGCAACCTGGTTATGTGCCCTGGCTGGGGAATCGAACCAGTGACCTTTGGGTTCTCAGGCCAGTGCCTTATTCACTGTGCTGCCAGCTAGGGTTGGCCTACTCTTTTTGACTTTAAGAATGCTACTTTGATAGAAGATTATTCTAAAATATAATTACTTGGTCTTTCAGCTCTCTCTTTATTATCATAGGAAACTATAGGGCATTTTTTTCTTTATATTGAAAACTAATTTTTTCAAAAGGGAGGTTGTAATGAACAATTTAATTAGATTGGCTTTGGTTTGCCTAAAACCTTAAGAAGGTATTAATATTCTAATCAAAAGTCTTGGGGAAATATTCTTAGAATAAAAAAAAAAAATCTTCCATATGCTTGTTTTTAAGAGCCAGAGAAACTGTTAAGAAATACAACAAGGCAATGCCTATGAAAGCAAGCAACATATTAGAGTGGTATGGCCACCATGAGCCAATCTTATGTTTGCAGCAGACTGAAAGTTCCCACCTAGCTCACAGCAAATTTACTCAGCTGTTTATTTTTCACTCCTACTTTGAAAAAATGACAGCTCTGTATTTTTAGCCTTTTAGTGGCAAGAGAAAGAGTTTATCAATAATAAACTTATTAACTCTCACTCACACTTTTTGACCCATGGCTGAGTCAACATTTTGCCTTGCATTCAAAAAATAATAGCAACAATTTCAATAGAACACATTTATTAAACAATGTTTGAAAGATACACTCAGTGTTTTCACATTATCTCATTTAATCCCTACAACAGTCATGTGCAATGGAATCATTGTTCCTATTTCTTACAGATTAGGAAAATGAGGTCATGTTCAGAGAAATGGGTTGACTTACCCAGAGCCACCCAGATTTGTAAGTGGCAAAAGAAGATTCCATGATAAGTACTTTGACTCCAAATTCCATCTTCTTTTCTCCAAGAGAGAATGTTAACTGTAGAATTCATGTGAGCCACAGAGCCTGCCTGTGTAAAAGCTACGATGAGACCCAAGGAGAAGTAGATTCTCCCTCTTTATCAGTATCCCATCTGCCTATCCCATTCTGGAAGAAGAAACAGGATGAAACTGAAGGATAGCTGTCTTCTAGCACTCCCAACTTTGGTTCCTAAAAGAACACATCTCCCTCTCCTTCAGCTTATAGCGCCAACTTTCAGCTTCAAAGAGAAAAGAAGACCACTAAAGTGGCTGCTAATTATGAGTTCCAATTTCCCTATTTTCTGAGAGCCCTCAAGCTGGGAAGCCAATCAGTGGGAAAAATGGGTAAAGGGGGCCAAAAGGGAAAAAAAGCAAAGAAAAAAGTGAGTAATCATTGCAAATGTTTATGTTAATGCAAACAAATAAATAAACCACCACCACCACCACAACAACAAAAAACTACTACAGACCAAAGAACATTACTTCTTGCTTCTTACATACCAGTAGGGCCTATGTCACCCTCTCAATCCACATCAGAGCCCACAGCCAACCTTACATATGCAGTAGACAGAAAGTTCCCACCTAACTCATGGATCCCAGAGGACTGTGCAATATCCATAAATTTACAAGAGCAGTTTCCCATAGAGGATGCTGCAGGCATTTGTAAGAAGGAAGAGTTCAAGTGATGACACAAACTCAACTCCACTTTGGCTGGCCAGTTGGCTGCCTTTAAGTTCTAAACACTCTGCATGCCATACATGCTCCAAAGTCCAAGTGCCATCTTCTCTGAGAAGCACCCTGGTCACTGTCCTGTACCCTCACCCTTACCAGGATGGGTCAGTGGTAAACACAGAACATTCCACAGGCCCCTTCTAGTTCAAATGAAGGGGTGTAACTTTATTCACCTTACATCCCTGACCCTAGCACATAGTAGGTGTTCAGTGAATATGGGATGATGAATGGCTAACTGCCCATTGAATGCACTGCTTGCATTTCTGCTTCCCTGCATTTCTTCCTGCTCTTTCCATCACTCAAAATTCTTCTCCCCAAAAAGGGGATGGATGTAATACAACAACAATAAAATTAAATTTAAAAAAATTCTTCTCCCTCTTTTCACTACCCTCGAATATGAGAAAACTTATTTCCTCACTAGATAAGAAGTCTTGGACATAAGTTATATTAACATTCATGCAACTTTTCCTTCTAATTAGTATATTCAGTGCTATGTCCAGAGTTTCTAAAGTATAAACTCACTAAAATAATAAGTATCTCACTAAAATTCCCAGGGATGCCCCCTAGCTGCTCACATATTAAATATTAGCCAATTACAAGTGATGGGAACCGAAGGAGAGGCTGACATCAGGTTGTGAAGGGATTGGGGTTCAAAACTGTGTTTATAAATTGGTCCTCCTTTTCCCATGGAAATTTTTTATAAATGATGGTTCGAGTTCCAGTCTAGTCAATAAAATTTCACATATTCTAGACACAGGATTAATGAACCCAACCTTAGCTGTGTGCTCTCAAAGTAGTGTCAGGAAAGAGAAAAGAGAGAATTGCCTCCCTGCCCCCTAAGCACAGGACACCCAAGGGATCCTAATGCATTATGTTTATTCCTTCCTATCTTTTAGTGCCCTTGTGCCCAAGCTGAAACAAATATTTACCTCTGCCCTAGTTTTCAGTTATGGAGTTCACCCAAGCTGCTTTTAATCTTTGAGATTTCTTTAACCTTGACATTTCCAGTTTTTTCCTAGGCAAAATCCAACCGAACTCAACTAGATATTAGGAGAACAACTAAGTAAATTAATCCACATTAAGGTATAAATGATTGCTAGCACATTAACCTTTAATGTAGCATTTAATTTTAATAGAGAATATTTGTTTTCCTAAATGAATTTATATTTCTAATTTGGCATAATTTTAGTAATTATAATAAAATGAACTGAAAAATTAGTGTAGGAAAAATCCTTCTCAGTGAGGAGGAAATAGGTCATACCTCCCTGAGAGCCTAGTCCTAGTTTCTATTAAATTATTCCTTCTTTTTATCTTTTGTTTCAGTAAACTACAGATTTCTAAACATGCTAAGGGCCTTTTGTGTGTGTGTGTGTGTCTGCTTGTTTTTATTTGGTTTGGGTTTTGGAAGCAGAATGTAAATCAAGTTTGTTAGCCCCATAGAAATCAGTCTCAATAGTCTGTACTATTAGCTTTTAGGTTCTACATTATTCATTCATTCATTTGTCCACTTTCTTCTTCATCAGACATTTATCATGTGCCTTCTGGAATGTGCCAGGCCTATGCTAGTAAACAGGCACCACCCCCAAGCAGCTGGCAAACCAGTGGAGAAGGCAGTATGTCAACAGACCATTATAATACAGTGTCAAATCTGCATCTAAAATACCAAAGCCACTCAGAAAATGGAACAGCCAATTGCCTGGAAATGTTAGAAATGTCACAGAGGATGTGACATTTACTTGTTTGAGAATGCTGATGCCCCACGAATGAAAAGAGAAGAAAGAGATTTAGATTAGGTAAGGCTAAGTACAAAAGAAGAAGTTAATGAGGACATGGAACCCAAGCTTGGATGGGGAGAATACCTGTCTGTGTAAGGGAGTCAAAGTAGCCACTTAAGAACCTCTTAAAATTTGGCTACTTCAATCTGCTCTTTTTCACAGCAATAATTTGCACCAACATGGGTACTGCCTTAGGTACTCAGGTTCATCCAGCTCTCCTGGATATCACACGTGGCTACACAGCTTTCCTAGGCAGACACGTAGTGTTTTATTCCTGTCTCTTTTCTTGCCCAGGACAATTGCTACAAGGAGAATGCACAGCCATGCTCATCTAGAAACTTGGTTCTGGTCCAGCACTGCTGCTCTGCCTGGCCCACCTTGCCTTATCTAAAGCTGACCTTCATCACAGAGCATGCCTATGCCACCTCCCATGATGGAACCCGCACAGCATTTTCAGCCTCCTTCCCAAGCATTTTCTGATGGACTTTAATCTAGGGCATAATATGTTGATTTTCTAAATCACCTAAATGAATAGCTTCATTGTTGATTATGTAAAATATTGGAGCAAATATTTGCAGAGTTCTTTATGGAACTCTTTTGTAAACATCTGATTCTTCCCAAAATCCTAAAGAGCTTGCTCCTATCTCAAACTCCCACTAAAGCTATGTTAATAATCCTGATTTAATCTAATCATTTGGCATCCTTGTTATAGAAATGGTTAATCTTAAAGTTAACTCCAGAAATGGCTGGCTGGCACAAAGTTTAGGAGATTCAGACCCATTCCCTAGACTAAGTCAGAAGTTAACAAATGTGGTTATTGCCAGTAGTGGCCCGAAAAATCATGGAAAGTATGCTGTTCCACAAAGCCTTGAACCCTCACTCTTATCTCCTCCTCAATCAATTCCCACAATGACCAACCCTTCAGTAACCTAGAGACAGCTCTCTGACCACTTCAGGGAGGATGCTAATAGTTTGGATACCTAAGTAAACATTGTGAGATGAAAGAAAGGATTTTAAAAATATGATACCAATGTGTCATGCTTCTGAGATTAAAGATAAATTAATTGGCCTTGCTTATCTTGGGAAAAACTCAAGCCTTTCTGAGTAATTTGGTAGTGTTTTTTTTTTGAGATTTAGATTATGTTTTTAAAATTAATTTGGAAACTAGAATTTACTTCTAGAAAAAAACACAAAGTACATGATTTTATTCACACAGGATCCTACTTTTATTTATCTAGAGGATATTATCACTTCCCAGAAAAACAATATGCTCCACAAATTAATTTAAATATATAATGTAGACTTTATAGTTCAGTTTTTCTCCAGAAAATATGATCTCATTTTTTTTTCTAAAACTAAAGTTGAGTTAATGTACTTCTGACTGAGAAATAAAACTATCTGTTTATAACCGAAAGTTAATTTTTTCCTTTCCATTTTTATTTTCTACAGGTACATTTGGCATTAGTGTCTGAGATTAATTAACCCAAGAGGTCAAAATGATCCTCAACTCTACAACCGAAGATGGTATTAAAAGAATCCAAGATGACTGTCCCAAAGCTGGAAGGCACAATTACATATTTGTCATGATCCCTACCTTATACAGCATAATCTTTGTGGTGGGAATATTTGGAAATAGCTTGGTGGTGATTGTCATTTACTTTTATATGAAGCTGAAGACCGTGGCCAGTGTTTTTCTTTTGAATTTAGCACTGGCTGACTTATGCTTTTTACTGACTTTGCCACTGTGGGCTGTCTACACTGCTATGGAATACCGCTGGCCGTTTGGCAATTACCTATGTAAGATTGCTTCAGCCAGTGTCAGTTTCAACCTCTATGCCAGTGTGTTTCTACTCACATGTCTAAGCATCGATCGCTACCTGGCTATTGTTCACCCAATGAAGTCCCGCCTCCGGCGCACAATGCTTGTGGCCAAGGTCACCTGCATCATTATTTGGCTTCTGGCTGGTTTGGCCAGTTTGCCAACTATAATCCACCGAAATGTATTTTTCATTGAGAACACCAATATCACAGTTTGTGCTTTCCATTATGAATTCCAAAATTCAACCCTCCCCATAGGGCTAGGCCTAACCAAGAATTTACTGGGTTTCTTGTTTCCTTTTCTGATCATTCTTACAAGTTATACTCTAATTTGGAAGGCCCTAAAGAAGGCTTATGAAATTCAGAAGAACAAGCCAAGAAATGATGATATTTTTAAGATAATTATGGCAATTGTGCTTTTCTTTTTCTTTTCCTGGGTTCCCCATCAAATCTTCACTTTCCTGGATGTTCTGATTCAGCTGGGTATCATACGTGACTGTAAAATCACAGATATTGTTGACACCGCGATGCCCATCACTATTTGCATAGCTTATTTTAACAATTGCCTTAATCCTCTCTTTTATGGCTTTCTTGGGAAAAAATTTAAAAAATATTTTCTGCAGCTCCTGAAGTACATCCCCCCAAAAGCCAAATCCCACTCAAGTTTATCAACAAAAATGAGCACGCTTTCTTACCGCCCCTCAGATCATGGAAACTCATCCACCAGGAAGTCTGCCCCAAGTGTTGAGGTTGAGTAACACACTTGAAACCTGTCCATGATGTCATCTTGCGGGGAAAGGCACAAGAGACACATTCCTCTTCTACAGCACTTTCCTACCAAATAAGCATCAGCTACTTTTCATAAATGCAGGAAGAAAATGAACCATGTGGACTGAACTGACTTTTCTAAAGCTCTGAACAAAAGCTTTTCCTTTTGCAACGATACCAAGCAAAGCAGCATTTGGCCCCATTGCACATTAGACAAGTGATAGCTGCTCAAAGAACAGTGTCAGAAACTGGATCACTGTGTTGAGTTGGGAAAATTTTACTGGCAGAAGTGCTGTCTCCCCAGTCTGTTCTTTCTGTTACTTAATGCTTTCCATGGAAAAGTATTTAGAATATGTAAAACCTTTAGAGAAGCAGCAGGAGATTAGAGCTTCAGACTGCCCTCCCCAGTTTCCAAAGGACAGTAGAGTTTTTGTGCCTGGTTAGCCATTAACAACTGTGGTCCATTTGGGCCTGCTACTATACATCGCACTTTGTACAAAAGCTTGCTAAGCAGTGGTGGTCAAGCTTTAGAAACCTGTGAAATTCAACCAGTGTCTTATTGATTCACACTGCCAAAACATGCCAGCTAAATGGCTTATTTGTGTAACAATGTTACTCGAGTCACGTTATAAAAATGAAACTACTTGTAAAGATGTTAACTCTGGTCCCAGGTCATAGTGTCTTCCTAGTCATTAGTTTCATTTCATGTCTGAGAAGTATATATATTTTGTGGTAAAAAGATTATATATCATAAAGTATGCCTTACTGTTTTAAAAAGTATATATTCTAAAAATAAAATAAAAAGTATATTCTACATATATATGTATATGTATATCTATATCTAAACTGTTATTACTTGATTAAAATGTGGTAAAGTTATATTTACATTAAAATAAAAGT
Source organism: Noctilio leporinus (assembly GCA_004026585.1). NCBI lineage: Eukaryota > Metazoa > Chordata > Mammalia > Chiroptera > Noctilionidae > Noctilio > Noctilio leporinus. Next base: position 49,471 of record PVIW01005008.1, on the reverse strand, counting down.
TTTATTGCAATATATTGCATCTTCATTACTTAAAAGATATTTATTTTTAAAACAAAGCAACTGTGAGTAAGTATGAACATATTCCATTTAAAATTCTTTTAAGATTTTTATTTATCTCTAGAGAGAGGGTAAGGGAGGGAGGAAGAGAGGGAGAGAAACGTCATTGTGTGGTTGCCTTTTGCACACCCCAAACCAGTGACCTGACCCACAACCCATGCATGTGCCCTGACTGAGAATTGAAGTGGTAACCCTTTGGTTCACCGGATGGCACTCAATCCACTGAGCCACACCAGCCAGGGCTCCATTTAAGTTTTGATACAACTGATGGTTTACTACTGTTAGTTATAGATGTTATATCCTGCCACTGAAATGATAAAGAATACATTTTATTCCCCTACACAACATGGAATACCTCATTTTGAATTTTCCAAAGTTTTTCATGCAATAAAAATTCATTCCTTGTAACACTAAAATAGTACATTATTTTACTCTTTTTTAATAAGATTTTTCTAATTACATAGATGATCACCATAAAAACATTAGAAGATACATGAAGTTATAAAAGTAAGTCATGTATAAATCTTTCACTCATAAGTCACCATTTTTAATGCTTGGATGCATTTTCTTTTACTTTCTTTGCATTAATTGTATACATGTACATATATAAATCATAGTATTGGAGACAACGTGTATAGTACTTTGTATACAGATTTTTCACTTTAATGTCATAACATAGTAGATTGCTACACCATTAGATATGTTTCTAAAACATTTAAATAATTGCATAACATTACAAAATAATGCCACATCCTAATATAGTTAGCTATACCTCAAATTGGGTCATTTAGACTTTTTTTCTGAATATTTAGTATCATAAATTGCATGAATTGTGATGAACATTCCAACACATGAATCTAATAAATTATTCATAATACACTCCTACAAATGGTACCACTGAGTAAACAGATACAAACTTTTTAACATTCTTAATACATACTGCCAAATATTTTTCAGAAATCTTGAAACAATTTAGAATATCAGCAACTATGCATGAACATATCTCACCTCAGTCTCAGCAGCATGGAATGTTTACTAGATTTCAGCAGAAAAGGAAATTTTACCATAAAAATTGAGGTGCCATAAGCTGGGAGGAACCTTCTCTGAAGAAAGTGCTATAGCATCTCTGCTCCTCATAAGCAGTTGCCTCATTGCTCTCTCTCAAGGCCACTGCTATTCCAGGAGCCCACACAGAGCAGACTGGGGTGCTCACCAGGCTCAGTAACCAGTGGCCGAAGGATGAAGATGGTGTAAAAAGTAGCTGATGGGAGATATGGGCAATGCGGCCATTCAGAGAGGCCTTGATGAGCTAGGCAAAATCTATACAAAGCAGCCTATCACATTCACATTCCCAAGGATAGAGTTATTTTGTGAATAAATGTGGTTACACATGCCTTGTATTACTTTCCTTTTTGTTATTTTTTAATTTCACTAACATAATACCAGCCACTAACTCCAAAGGTCCATTATAATTTTCACAAAGAATGGCCTCTAAGATATAAATTCTAGCCCATCCCATCATGGTGTAAACTTAACCTATTTGAATCTCTCCGAGTCAGCTTCATGACAGTTATTTATTACTCAATTTTCTTCTTAATCCAAGTGATTACAAGTACTCCAAAACTTCCCAAAACATTTGAAAGATTATAGTTATAGGATTTCTGACAAGTAATTGTATTTAGATACATTCTATCTGGTGTGAATGACATGTTCCAAGCCTTGTTTTCACTTTTATTTCATCAAATTATATTGTGATTTTTCCCCATCCCATTTTGTAAAATAGATATTCATAACTTCAATGGTTAAGCTTGTTTTTCCAAGATAAATATTGAAGTTGAGACTCTACTTACGAAAATTAAAGGATGAGATGCCATGCTTTTATTCTTCAGGGAAATATTTAGAGATTAGGTTAATTCCTTATTTTTGGGATATTTTAAAAATTCATGCAGAAATGAATATTTACAATAAAGATCTAGGTATCCAACAGAACTCAAGGGCAATAATACACATGTTCAAATTTGCATTTCAATTTTTGTTTTCCCTATGAAAGATTCATCTTTTCAGTTGGTAATTCACTTATTCATGGATTCTATGAATTTTGTATCATTTACCTATTCTCTGCTAGGAAACTAGAGTTGTATAACATATAGCTTAGAACATATATGTTAATCATTTCCATCGGCTTCTGGGGGCACTATGAAAGAGGGTCAAGTGAGAAGTATCTTGATTGCCAAGCTGTTGAAAGGCTCACAGAAATTTGATACCACAGACTCCCAGTTTTGTAACTCTGTTACTAGGGCAATTTTTTGCCCAACAATGTTTGCCAAGCTGGAGAACCAGAGAGGAGAAAATATACTCAGACAGGTACCCAAAGTGGTGAGTGAAGAAAATGAATCCCAGAGAATTTTGCATACTAGTACAAAAGGTGAGATCCCTGAGAGTAGAGAAGAAAGTAAATCAGAAGCAGATGAGACGCAGAGACTTTGGAGTGAACAGCAGCTGTGTAGGCAAACCTCATAAGAGAGCTTCACATAGACGTTTAGGGTCCTAGGGCGATGTTGGAGCCACTGAATCCAGACCAATCAGAAGAAGCGGGAACCTAAATATGATTCAGAAAGATAAGATAGTAACAATAGACAGAATTATACGGGGCAAGACTCAGCTGTATGATATTTATATATTTTCAGATCATGTTAAGAGAGAAGATGTTCTTTGTAACACCATTCTGGAGGCTTTGATGACACTGAAGAATAAATTTACTACTGTGCTATACATCTAAAACTAATACAAAATAGTCTTGAATCCAAACTATAATCAAAAATAAAATACAATAAATAATGCTAATAAATAATAAATGTAAAGGTAATAAGGAAGTGGGAGATGTGAAATATTAGAACTAATGATGAGTCAGATTTCCCAAATTTAAATTTTTGATTGAATCAGTTAAAATATAACATCAGTAATTACATCCACTTTTGTCTAATATTTATGTCATGGACACTTATGGAACTTTCCATAGTTTTCCTTATCATGGGAATTTCTTAGTTTACCCAAGGAAAGGGCCAGAATTTTCCTATGTAATCTTATCCCCAGTGAGCCAGTTAATTAATTGGTCCAGGCTTGAAGTGAACCAATCAGTTTTTCCCTAAGGATTTTTCAAACAGGTACAAGTGGGAGTGAAACTTACACTAAAGGCAAGAAAACTCTAGCAATGTTTGTGTCTTTCATTTTACTAATGTTTGATATCCAGCTGTATCACTGCCCACCTTATACTTTGAAACCAGCACCCATGTCTCACTCTAATCAAGGGGCAGAATAGAATAATCTCTAGCTGGGATATACATGTATTCCTTCCTGTTTAATCAATGAGAGTTTCCATTCTGACATGGCCAGCGCATCACCCATCGACCATCTAGCAGGAATAAGATAAGTCTAGGGCCCAAGATACCTTGGTCTCTACCCTAATAAGTCCTGTGGACTATCCCTCCTTCATGGGTCTTATTAGGAGAGGGTGATAACCAAGACACCCAGTAGTGTGTATGTTAGAGGAGAAGAGTTATGATGATGTAGAAAGACCTGTAGTTGGATGGGTCTAAGAGTAAGGACTTCAGTACCTGCTACGGGAAGTTATTGTAAACTGAGATTTCCCCCTGAGGTGGCACATTGGTAACCAAAAAAAAAAAAACAAACAAACAAAACTCTTCTCTTGACCAAGAAATTGTAATAAATATGATTTAGACCATGAAATAGCAAGCAAAGAGAGGAAATGAGCACTTCGCACCACTTAAAAGCTCAATATATGGCCTGCAGTGGCCTAAACTCTTCCATCCCTCCATGACCTGGATGTTGTTAGATCCATAAAGTGTGACAACATAGGATCCTACCCTGCCCAGATCCAGTGGAAAAGCCTTTGTTCCACAAGTCCACCCACTTTACTTTAGAAATGAGGTAACAAGTTCAAAAATGAATGTTGACAATCAGAAAAGGCCAGAATATTGTATTTTATTCAAGACAAAAGCTTAGAATGAGAGAATTTCACTAATTTAACCCTAAGTCACTCATACATAACCCTTTAAGATTTTAAACACCCTGAGATTTGCCCTTCAAACAGCATGATCAGAAAATATTTATCTTTGTGCATAAGAGATGTAAATTTGATGAATAAATGATGTTAATTTTGAAACTATTAAAAGCCAGTTTACTATCATAATTACTTTGAATTCAAAATTATAATGAGCCACGTATGTCCCTGGGCCCATTTCTTGATTCTTTCCATGCCTTTTAAATCTTCTTTTGAAAATCTAAACAAGATGAGAAATAAGAATATATCTCATAGAACTTCCTTTCCAAGCCTGATGATCTTCTGCTGTGCCATATTGGCACACAGTTGCTAAATGATAATTTTCACAAAATAAGCTTCAATTCTACAAAGTGGCAAGTAGAAGCAGGATAGGTGGTGTTAACAAACAGAATCGCCCTCATAGAATTCATCACAGAGAAGAGAGACGATAATATATGTAGACTTCAGAGGATAAGTGCTATGAATCAGCCAGCATCATGTGATGGAAGAACCCCAGTCATTTTGACTGGTGCATTCTCCTAGCTATTGCTTTTACACAGAGGTTTGTTAGTACTCAATGGATTCAAAGCAAAGTATATTAGCCAAAGGATAGGAGGGCAGTTCTCTAAAGCTGCACCTCAATTTCAATCATTGAAGACATTCAACACACACACACACAAAGGAGAAGAATCCCCAAGGAAATAATATAATGCCTTTACAAACAAATAACTGCCATCTTCATTTATTCATGCAACAAGTGAGCAATAGAGGCAAATGTCTGTGTGTGTGTGTGTGTGTGTGTGTGTGTGGTATATGTATATGCTGTCACTGATGAGATCACCTTTATAGCTATTCCTTGAATCATCCTATCTGTTCCATCTTCTTCCAGAAATATACCTTATTTCTATTTGAGTGTCCACCCTTCCCACATTTAGTGCAGAGCCCGAATAGGGCTCTACCCCCATGCCAACACATCCAACAGAGGATGTGAAAAGACCTAAGCAAATTGGCCCATCATATTCCTCTGACTGTTGTGAGATAGGCACATAACCTAAATGGACCCAATTAAAATAAATTCTCTGATTTTTGCCAAAAATTACCAAATAAAATTTTTATTCTTTCTCGTTATGTAGAACCTAAGTGGATGTGAAAGTAATTGCAGCCCTTTGGCTACTCCAGAGGGAGAAGCAGGAATTTTCTGGTGTTTTTATAGGGAGCATAAGAATAGAACTAACATAGTAAAAGGCTGGACCAAGAAATGGAGAGGGACCAAGTCCTTATACTATTTGAGAACTGACTTTCTGTGCCAGGAGCTAGCACTACCCTCTAGACTCCTCTCTTTTCTTATTATAGTCAAGGATGGTGGTCCTGTCAAAATCATCCACTAAACTCCAATCTTTACCAAATCATTATAGTGACTATTTGTCAAATTATTAGTATAGGGCAGCCACACAGTTCTCTCCTAATATGAATTGTATTATTTAATCCTCAGAATGACTGACCTTATTAGTTTAATTATTATACAATGATACAAAAACAGGCTTAGAGATTTTACATAACTTGTCCAACATAATTTGATGTTAGAGCTGAGATTTGAACCCAAGCATTCTGTGTTCTTGCTTAATTATGTTGTCCCCACCCCCACAAACATGACATCACAAACTATGAATCATGTAGGTACCTTCCAATATGTTATCTATATTCATTCAAAATCAACATGAGTAATGTTTTACCTTGTCTTAAACTCATACTTACTGAGTTTCAATATAGAGTTTTAATAGTCTTTGTCCTTGAAAGTTGGTCTTTTTAATAGAAAGTACTAATTGGCCTCATACAACATAGCATTGAATTTTACATTTACTGTAATTTGATTTTAGATGAGCTTACATTGGGTCTAGCAAACAAACGGGCTACAATTGCTAACTGTAATAGTTATTAGTGCAATACTTTGGTCCTTTCCACAGACAAGAATTTAGATAGCATTTACTAAATGAAAGGGGGTAGGAAATTCCTAAATTAATTTTCATATCAAATTTTACCTTCAACCTAATGAAATGATATTCTTTTGAAAAATATTGTGGGGAAACTACATTAAATTCTGAAATAAACCATGGACATGGACAACAGGTGGGAATGACTTTGGGGGGAATGGGTGGGTGGGGAGGGGGACAGAAGGGAGCAAAAATGGGATGGATGTAACACAACAACAATAAAATTTAAAAAAATAAAGTTAGAAATGTTGGGGAAAAAATTCTGAAATAGATCCCATTTTAAGGTATGTGAATAAGATTTGTCAACAAATGTAGATGAAGAATGTATCTGGAATAATGAAAACTAAAGTGTGACTTATTTCAACTGTGCCCAGAGACCAGGAGGATTCAGGTTGTAAGATGTAAGATCAGGGCCAGGAGTTCTGGGGACAGTTCCAGCAGCGTTATTACTAATCACTGGAAAAAGGATGCTGTTCAAGACAGTGAAAGGTAAAAAACAGGCAAAACATGCTCACCACTACACCTTTAGGTTCTGGCTTCAGAACAGGTAGAACAGAGTGGCTGCATATGAAACATAACAAAACAAGGTGATTCAGTCATGAGCAAAGAGAATGACCATCACATGTGCAAGTTCCAGCAGCCAAAATGAATCAGAAAGTAGTGGTGAAGCCTATCCAGACAAGAAAGTTGTCTGGATGGACACAGAAGGGATAATTTTGCTTACAGGGGGTATATAGCAATGTCTGGAGACAATTTTTATTGTCATATCTTAGAGGAGGCACACATTACTGGTATCCAATGGGTAGAGGTCAGGATAATGCTAAACATTGTACAATGCACAAGACATTCCACACACAAAAAAAAATTATCGAGCCCTAGCTGGTGGCTCAGTGGATAGGTGCTGGCCTGTGAACCCAAAGATCACTGGTTTGATTCCTCAGCCAGAGCACATAACCAGGTTGCAAGCCAGGTCTCCAGCCAGGTCTATAGCTAGAAGCAGGTGAAAGGCGACCATACATTGATTCTCTCCTTTTCTGCCTCTCTTCCTTCCCCGCCTCTCTTCCTTCCCCTTTCTCTAAAAATAATAAAATCTTTAAAAAACAAAAAAAACAAAAAAAGAATTATCTAATCCAACATGTCATTAATGCCAAGGTTGAGGAACTCTGCAGTTGAGAAGAAAGGAAAGAGTTCCTTTTAAGCAGTGTGAGTTAGGGCCATGCACATTGGGAAAAAAAGCAAGTGCAGCTTTCCTGATTTTTATGACTTATTAAGTGACTATTTCTCCCCTCGGTTTCTATGTTCTCACTCATCTTCTCAAATTGCAGTGCATGTGAACTTCATTAAAATGATCTATTCCATGGGGAAATTGTATGAAAAAGAACAGTGTCGTTTCTGGGAACAAGTAGGCAAATCTATTAAGCTTGAGCAAAAAGTTGTATATTTAAGTTCACTCATAAATGTTATGGGAAAAAACAACTGGTAGCATGACATAAAGCTGAATGATTGCATTCCAACTTCCATGGGAGATGATGTAAAAGTGTGGGTCCTGCTAAACAGCTAATCCTGAGAAGACACTAAGTAGAGAAATGGGAAACCATACAGCAGCCACTCCAAACAGCACACTCTATAGTATTTCTAGCTTTTGATATGAGTCTAAGAAAAATTTTCTACTGAACAAAATCAAAGATGTACTTTATTTTTATCCTAAATATTTGCATAGAGGATTTGAGCAGCTTTCAATGAAGAACACACTAAACAAGATAATAAACAGAAATACAAAATAAGGTCGGCAGAAGAGAAGACCCAAAACCATTGATGATCCAGGCTAAGAGTTGTTGGAGCTGTAATGAAAAGACACAACACAACCATCCCATTCTTCTTATTAAAGCAACAGCAGACCAGGAGCTCAAATGAAGCAGTCTTCTTCACACTCTATGTCTAAGGGAATTTCACATGCAGGATTATAGATGGAGGTGTAGAGCCCCAAGATGGATCATTTTTAAGCATTATTTTTCATTGAGGTTTGATTCTTTTCCAGTTGCTTCAGTAATATTCTTCTATAAACACCAAGAACATGACACCATCAATGCCACAAAGGTATTAATATGAGGGTGTCCAGTACTCTGATATGAATGTCACCCAGTGGTGTACTTGGCAAGAGCAGTGATGTATTTGTGATGTCAATGGGGACCCCTGGGTCCATTGAAACCTGAATAAGATTGACTCAAAATCCCTGAGAAAATCCAAGACCTCCAGTTTTGCAGTTCACATTCCCATGGTCTAATTCTAGCCATCTATCTGCTTCCCCCAGTTCAATTTAGATATTATCTCACTATTTCATGTAGGTCACAGAGTATTGCTGTTCCATGTGATACTGGCATGAAATAATTCCTATCACACACACACACACACACACACACTCCACATTCATAGGCATTAAGGGATATCCTTGATTCAAGAAGCTTTCTATAACTCTGGACATTTCTCTCTAGACTCCAGGCAATCTCCAATTGTACCCCATTTACACATCATCCCCTCCTTTTCTGCACCCCTTCTTCTTTTATCACAACCTTCCCTGGAAAAATAAACCATTTGTCTTATGAAACAGCCTAGCCATTCATGTCATTATTTCCCCCATTGCCAAATATCAACCATACCTGAGGCAGGGACTCACCTTCTCCCCCATGCAGATTATCAGGATATTTCCTAGGAGAAATTTCAGTGCACACACTACTAACATAAAGAAATAGTCACCCTGTTATTGATAGCCCAGTAGTTCTTGAACTGTGGTACCAATCCTAAGGGTGGAAAACAGAAAAATTTCCCAGGGCATGGAAGGTCTCATAATTTGATTTACATTCAGGAGTCATGCTCTATCAATCCTCATGTTTTTCTGCAAGTATCTGTCACTTCCTGCTGTTCCTACTTGCCTGCTCCCCACTGCTTTGTTTATGGAGAGGCCCCATGGTCTCTGGGAACATCCATTCACGAGGGCACTCCCATAGGGTTCATCTGATGGATTTTTGAGTAGAACCACCTCTCAATTTTTTTTCTTTTTATATCTGTTTAACATATCAGTGGGCTTAGTTTTTAAGAAGTTCTCATATTCTATGGTCATTTGAAAATTTTAAGACAATATTATTTTGATTTTGAAATATAAATTATTATGTAGTTAATACCTGTAAGTCCACATTCTAAGTAATTATGTTCTCTACTGCATGCAGGCATAAAAAGTATTGATGTTGTTAATGTAACTTTACATTTTTAAAAAATAAACAGTGGCAGGTGATTAATTTTACTGAAGGTAAAGATTGTTTTCTGTTCCCTTGAACCATACATTCTTTTCATAACCTTCTTGGCTGATCACTTACTTCCTAAATATTTTACTTTTATAAATTTTTCTTCTCCTGGCCATTATCTCCTGGTTTCAGTTCCCTCAGGAAGGTTCTAATAAAGTTTCATTTGTCACCAGTTTTAGGAAAGAAAATGCCATTGGATAATGATCTTTTGCAACCCCCTCATTTTCTAGATGATGAAATGAAGGCCCTGAAGAGTATAAACTAAGCCCTTCCTTGAGGCTTTCTGCTTTAACACAGGATAATGCCTCACAAGGAAGGAACTTCAGGAGTGGAATTTCAACTATTAGTTATCAAAAAGAGAGAACTTTGGAGAGAGGATGTTTCTTAGGACTCTTAAAATCACACCATAGGTCAACTCTGGTAATAGGAAAAGGCAATTAAAGGAAAGGACAAGTCACTCCCCAGGGAAACTAGGAAACGGGAGAAGGGAAGGTAGGTTTGCAGGTAATTAGGAAGAAGCCTAGATTCATGGGGAAAGTGATCTAATAAGCCAAACCCAGCTCGGCAGCAGTTTGTCCTCCTTAGTTCATAGAGGCAACTTCCACATGCCCCCATGAATCACAAATCCCAGCTCCAGAGACACCCAGCTTGAAAAGCAAAGGGCCTGTGGCAGCGAGGAATCATGTTCTGCTTTAGAATTGTCAGATTCCAGATCAATGCTTCTCAACTTTAAAGAAGAAGGTCCAGTACAGAAGGTCAGAGTTCAGCCAGGGTTTGAACTCGAATCTCCCATGTCTTTGGTACGTGAGCCACATCCTGTCACCTAGGACGCACGTCATATATGTGAGAGCTATGCTAAAATGAACTTTGAGGAGATTCTGCTTGAAACTTGAGGTTTTTACTTTTGACATGGTGGCTATTTATGAACTACTATTTAGGCTGTTTGAGAATAATAACAGAAATTCAAAACACTAAAAGCATTCAAACTGGAAAGCACTGCCAAACCACAAATCAGAGTTGGCACCACTGCTTCCACACTGATTCTAAGGTTTCTCTAATACTGTTCTGAGTCATCAAACATCTCCAAAAGGTCTGTGGCTCTGGCCTCACCCTTTCATTTGGTATCGCTCTGAGAAACAAGTTGCAATTTCTTGGCCTGTTAAACGACAAAGCTCAGACTTCATGTAGATTCTAAGACTTGGTCCGTGCAGCAATGCACAATCTCAGGCAGGCTATTTAAAGAGAGGAGAGCCTTTATACCTGTTTCAGGGTTTTATCTTCAGTCAAATGCATATGGGTACGCAGCAAGCCAGCAACAATGCCACACTTCCCTGGTCATTGAATATCCTGCAGTGTGCTTCTTAATTAACACCAGCATCGCAAATATGATTGCTTAAGTGCCAAAAACCTGGCCTGCTTAATGGCCAATCAGAGAACTACATTATCATTAAATCCATTTGGAGCTAATTTTTTTTTTTTCCTGAGGTGAATACAGTTAAGCTCTGAATAGTTTTTTAGTTTTCCATCCAGTGTATTTTTTTAAATGCCGCTTCTGTTTTTCAGCATCACAACTTTCATTTCACTTTTGTCATCAGATTTAGCCCTATGTTATAAAATTTTATTATGGTTTTGTTGGTGGTGGTGGTGTTCCTTTTCACTGATAGTTCGTCGCAGTGCCGGAGATTAAGGAATAATTTGAGTGAACGACACATACAGTGTTGCCTAGTAACACAGGCAGATCTGCACAAAGCCATAAATTGCAAAATTTCATAGCAGCATAAAAACTTTTACTGGCACTTAAGCATATTTTTCCCTGATTGAAGCAGAATTCATGCAACAATTACAACCATATGACAAAAGCTGGTAATGATTAGCCTTCAAGAGCTGCTGTTATTTCCTGACAGTTCCAAAGATGTTTTTGTTTGTTTCAGGAAAGAAAGCGTGGAATCCTTGATGGCCTGCCTTGCTCAGAAGGCAGAACTGAGCCTGGCAATTAGGCAGTGCCAGCGTTTTAACTACAGCTCTCAGTGAAGAATGCAAGAGTTATGTAATAATTTACAATTCTAATTAATTTGAATCAACCTAAATCAACTCTGAGCACACCCACACACACTTTAGAGGGCAGCCCCCCTACTATGTCATAGAAAGGTGGAAGGATATAACCCCATCATGGGACAAACATGCTTATGACCATCACCAAGAAAAGAACTTCATGAAAATAGAAGCTAAAAGTCACAAAGGTTTACATTTATTGTAACAAATATCCTAAAGAGCTATTTTAAGATATCTTTGATGTTTATACTTGTTAAAGTAAAAATTACAAAATATAGTTGTTACAGAGTCCAAGGAAAATTATTTTCAAAATGAATTCAAGGTAGCTTGTTGCATATCTCATAGGCAGCCCCCACAAAATATGAGTTTTTGGAAATAATCATTTATTCTACCCTGAGACACACACACACAGAATGAGTGTATCACTAACTAGATACTAAGTGATATTTTTTTCTCTAACAAACACATGTTTCTATGAACAGATTCATTAGTGTCAAGGGATTCAAACTACAACTCAAGGAAACTAGGAAATAAATGTTTTGATCCTTTCATAAACTATTCTTCTAGCTCTGGCTTGAACAAAAACTGCCTATAAAATTTTAATAGACAATACAGGCACAAAAGAATGCATTGTGAAACACATGGGAAGACTTGTGTGTTCAGACTTAGCCTTTCCATCAATTTTGTGAATTGGCTTCCTGATGTACATTCAATAAGTTTTTACTTACTTTCACTAGAGCCTGAAAATGTAAAACTTCTGATTGGATTTCTCAGATTCCCCAAGTCCACATAACTACAGTAAGATACTTGCAAAGACCCAGCTGCCACCAGAGGAAATAGAACAGGGTGGCACTGAAAGCAAAGGTGAGCATCTAAAAATAAAATAAAACCTGGAAAGCAACGCCATCCAAGATATGAGGCCTAGGAAAAGCCCATCTGCACACCACAAAAATAACACCTGTAGTGCCTGGAAATGGTCCAGAAGTACAATGAGCCCACAGCATACTGACTATGGAACCTTGAGCAAGTTGCTAAGCCTGAGCCCCAGTTTCCTCCTAACAGCTCCAAGATTTTATAACTAAATGCTGCCATCACTCTACAAGAAAATCCCCATGGTTTCCTACTCTGTCTTTCTACTATAAGAAGACCAGTAGTCAGAGCTGAGAAACCAAACTTGGGCATAAGCCACAATCTTTGAGGTGTGATATACCTTCCAAACTTACTGTTTCATGTTACAAAATAAGACATATGAACTTAGTGTGCTCAGTACATAGTGGACACTTGGCAAAAAATTGCTCCTCACTGCTCCCATACACACACAAATCTCCAGATGAGTTTTGCTGTTTGTCCCCTTTTATGGACAGAACTTCTGCGACTGAGTGTCAATAGTGAAGATTTAAAATAATAAATCTGAAAAGCTTATTTGGAAAGTGGAAGTACATTGCCTAGATTATGTATAGACTAAGTGACAATTTAGTCACTAATTTCTGAACAAACTATAAGGCTGAACCACTAGATATTTTGGAAATTAATTGACGTTTATCAGATAAACCCTAATGATAAATGAAATATGTTTTCTACACAGTATTAGAAAGTAAAAATAATCATCAAATTCTTGAATGATCAATAAATGAATTATGACTATTTTATGTCCCATTAAGACTAATAATTTATTCTGAAAAGAGGCTATAGAACATGGACTCAATACTGTACTGAAGTTAAGAGAATCATAATAAGAGTAACAGAACCTTGGAGAATCCTTCTACCATTAGCTCAAGAAGAAAACAAATAGATTTATCAAATTGCTACCCATTTGTTGCTAGTCAGAATGAAATAAAACATGGATTCTGTTAAACATATTTTCTAAAACATATTAGTAAATTTTGCAAAAACTTCTTAAGGATGACTACTGTACAATCTTCAATAGCTAAGGTAAAAATTCTAAACTATATAGGTTATCAGTCATATGTAAATTTTATAGATACTAAGTTAATCGGCATTACTGAAGTATTTAGACATTGCATTACACAAATGTAATGTATATTTATTAAAAGTCTGTGGCCTTAAATTGACAAGTATAAACAGTCTGTGAATGTGCTTTCATTAAACACACACACACTTATTCACTTATTCTATCCCTCAACCTCAGAGCTTAAAAGTAAGGCCTAGCTAGCCAAAATTGGGGAACACAGGTTCTTAACAAGTCTTTCTACAATGTTATTTCATTTCTAGAGGAATAGAGTAGTTATGCTTTTATCTAAAATATTTCTGTCTGGGTTCTTCCCATTTATATAATGTCAGACACACAAATTGCCTGATGAGAGAGATTTGAAGGCTTGAAGAGGACCAGCTTTTATACATGTGTACTTTAAAGTAAAAAACTGTTGAAATAACTCTTTAAATAAGGTGCAACAGACAGTATCATTATCACTCTTTATTGTACTATTTTAATGGGAAAACCATGAAAGGTAAATAATGATGAGAGGTGAAATAAAGCTTGAGTTTTGTTTTGTTTTCCTTTTACTTGAAAGAGTGACTTCCTAAAATCTCATGGAAGACTAAAAAGTAGATTTCGAGTTAAATACACCAAAAGTAAAATAGGTCCATGTCCACTGCATCTATTTTCAATTTTTGAGACATACAGTCCTCAAGCAGCTAGAGTCAGCCAGAACTGTCTGTGACCTGGAATCATAATGAAAATATCTTATAGTCAAATGTTTCCCCATAGGTTTAAATGCAAAATAAGAATCCAACATTTTATTACTCATTAAAATGTTCAGTCTTTTTCCCCTTTTAAGGTCAAGTATGCAGTATTTTGGAAAACAAACCATAAAAACATGATTAGAGAGAACAGAGGAAGTCATTATTTTCTCCAGTCTTAAAAGGGTGCAGCATCATTCTATCAATCTAATGTATCTTTGTAACAGCAGCGGCAGCATGTGGCAGTGCTGAAATTGCAAATACAGCATTTAAGAAAAAGCTTGGATTAAAAGAGTGCCATGATAAACTGGAAAATATACACATGGATCAGATTATTTTTATAAATTCCATTTCCTTCCCAGAGACCTACTTAACATTATATATTGTCATATTATCTACCCACATGGAAATAATACATTCATCAAGCTAAAAATCATAGAGCAAATCCAAATGTACATAGTGAATGGGAAAGGGGATGGAGTCCATGTTGTGCTGTATGGAGTAGGAAATGAAAATATCTGTGAAATTAGTGTAGAAAATGTTGAACGTGAATTGATAAATGTATATGACATCTCTTAGTTTACTTTGCTTTCTTGAAAAGATTTATAATTCAAAAACTAAAGATGGTAGTATGTACCTTCTCAGTGTTACCATCAGGACAGACTTCAGGTGAAATCTTATCACAAAGGCAAATATTTCAGTGTGTGGCCTTTGCAAGGCACAGCTTCACTGTGAAGATTGTTCCAATGGAGTGTCAATTTTCAACAACAGCTGCTAGCTATCTGTCATGTTCAGGGCATTTATGCTTTCAATATACTCAGCTAGAGGCAGCTGGATTAACTTGAAACCAATTTGAAAAACATATTTAGGGAAGTAAAGGAAATGACTGGTAACATTATAAATACACCATTTTGAACTTGAGATGCTTACCAGTCCAGCTTTATCAAGTCATGTTACCTAGGAGGGATAAATTTTTAAGCTACTGTTCAGGCTGAGATTTTCATGTTTCAGGACTTAGTGATGGCTCCCATTTCCAATTTGTCTTTCTTTGAATGGTGTATGGCATTTTTTGCAAGCTTGATTCTCCATGAAATAAGAAAAAAGAAGGAAAATGCCACCAATAGCTTCCCTGTCTACAATGTTTAATGAACAAAAATCAATCTGACTGAGGGACAGCATAAGACAACTAAGAGATTCTGCAAAACCCTTACAAGATGACTTTTTGTTGTGTTGTTTGGTTGGCTTTGGGTTTTTGTTGTTTTCTGTTGTATTGTCGTGTGTGTGTGTGAGTGTGTGTGTGTGTGTGTGTAGAGAATGGTAATGTTGCAGCCTGTCTTATGCTGACATGAATTATGAAAGTTTCCTCTGTGCAGGACAGTTTGTTTCTCATCCCAATAGTTTGTTAATGTAATGAATGAGATAAACAGTCTACACAAGAACTACAACTGACCTCATGCAGAGGCTAAGGAAATGTCAGGCCCTACTTGTTACTGAAAGCTCAGCAGAAACCTACACAGAATAACTGGAAGGAGGCCAAAGGCACAGATGCCAAATAAACTGGAGATTCTCCTTTAGGCTTCAGTTTTTTTATTTTCTCCTGCACATTTCAGAGTGAAGGCCCAGGATTTGACTAGGCACTGCTAAGTAAGAATGTTGAGCTCATCGGAAAAAATTGGCATGAAAGAAATCAAGATTTATTATTTTAAAAAACAGTTCTTTCTTCTTACATGCTTAAGCTAGATATTCATCAGACTCAGAGTTGGCAGCCAGGCTGAATACTTGAACATTTATGTCTTCAGTTTTTTTTTTAAGCAAAATGTGTCCATTCATGTGGCATTTTAGAATTATTAACAATAAGATAAATACCTCTTCAAAACAAATGAACAAGATCATAGTTCCTTTGAGCCATTTCTGGTTCACAGGTCTCAGCAATTCATTTTTAAGGGAAGATGCCAATGAGCAGATACAATACCAGCTGATGGGTCCAGGTCCACAAAAAATGCATTTGTGCTCACACCAAGAAAGACTCTTCATGTCCATTTCACATCTCCAGCCATTACTCAGCACCTACATTCAGAGAGGTGGCCAATGGCTGAAATATAAATGTAAAAGAGCCAGTTCTGTTAACAATCCAATGTGCTGAGTAAATCAGGGATTTCATTTTATATGAGATCATAGTCCACCATAAAAAATCTCGTAGCTTCAATAGACAGGTGTCGTATTGTACATTTTGTTGGCATAAATATTGTCCTCATGTGTCTCAAGAGCCACTGGAATCAGATTCCTCATATTAATTTGATATTATAGTTAAATGAAGCACACCTTCAAAACCTGGTTTGGTGTTCAGGGTAACTGATACATGCAAACAAAGCTGAAGGCTGATGAAAAGAGGGCTTTTCATCCTTCTTTTCCCTTTGTCAATGACAAAGTAAGTTAGATTGTAGAACTAGATGTGAATTTAACCATTCCTTTGTTAACTAAGTTCACTGGACAGAAAGGAGACATTTTGTTCAAGAAAATGATTTTTGAACTGGGGAAACAGAAAAGTATGCTCCCTTCAAGACAAAGGAGAGACCATCTTTTATAGAAAAAGTTTCCACCCAAATTTCTCACCAAGGTCCACTTAATGCAAACGAAGCCTTCAGCTATGACCAGTTGGGAACTGTTGATGAAGATGCAAATAATGGTATATTTTGTGCACTTTTAATTGTTTGGGGCAAGTTACAGCCTACTGGTTGTGTGGTGTGATGTTGATGAAACAAAGAACCCAGCAGTGGTAGAGTCAGGTAAGGCAAACAGGCAAGGCATAGTGCAAAAAGCTAAGGGGTCAGTCTGGTTTTCTTGGTATGCTGAGTACATGAGAGGCCCTAATAAATAAATAGTCTCTAGGCTCTAATTTTGAAATTGGACCAGTTAACCACAAGGAGTCTGTCTTGATATTGAATCCTTCTCTGGGTTCACATTAGATAAGGTCCCTCTGGGATGCACACATTCAACAAATGTTTTTGAGTACCTAACCCTGTTAAAATAATTGGATACAACCTCTATAACGATAGAAAATACATTTTAGAAAAAGAAGATAATGAATAAAATAGATAAGTAACATAGATAGAATGTAAGAAATAAAATACACAGAACATATAGGTGATATGTACTACATGGAGAAAAATAAAGCAGGGAAAAAGATAGTAATTTCCTAGTTTAGAGGAAGGGGCAAAGATTCAGTTGAAAATAAGGGAATATCAGGGACGAGCTCTTTGTGATGATGCCCTTAAGCAAAGTCAATGAAAAGTCAGCCATATAGGAGAAGAGCATTCCTGGCAAAAAAAATATCAAACAAAATCTGAGGATGATGTGAAAATTTTATAGTTATTATACAGGTTATTATATAACCTATACTTTGAGTAGCATCATTATAGATAATTGTCTGGACTCATTCAGAAACAAGAAAATTTATACTTCTGCAAAAACATCACATTTTTTATATATAGTTTATAAGATTTTATGTCTATTATCTTATAGACTATAACAGAGAATGGTGAGTTTGGGATTGCCTACCAAACTCCCTTATTTTTAAGTCAGAGAAAGATTGGCTAGGGGAAATTAGGTGTTTTATCAAGGTAACACCCTTGTCTGGTGGCAGAGCCAGGACTAGAATCCAGAACTCCTCACACTGGAATTTTTCCTCACTTGAGTTATTCATAATACTATGAATTCATTCTGAATTATGCTTTTAAAAAATCACTAAAGTATTTTAAGGAGAAAATTTCATGATCTGCTTTACCACTGTAAGTGCTCGCTCTGGCTACCATGTGGATAATAAAAGTTATTAGGGAGGACACAGGTGGACACGGAGGGACCAGTTAGAAAGCCATTGTGGTGTCCTCTACACCTAGAAAAATATCTGTTGAATGAATTAACGAATGTAGATGTGTGCCTCCAAGAGATCAAATATTGTTTCTTAAAAATAATATTTTCTCAAAAGACCCTGAATAACCACAACAATTTTGAAAAGAAGAGCAAAGTTGGAGGAATCATGCTATCTGATATCAAACTATACTAGTAATTAAAACAGCATGCTTCTGGTAAATAAGTAAACATATAGATCAATAGAACAGTCTAAATGGCTCACAAGTAAACCAAATTAATATTTGGTAAAGGAGTTAAGAACATATGATGGGGTAAAACAGTCTATCCAATAAGCAATGTTGGAAAAATTAGACAAATGTATGTAAAATTAAACTTACACCATACACAAGAATAAATTCAAAGTTAATTAAAGACTTAAATGTTAGACTCAAAACCATAAAAACCCTAAAAGAAAACAAGTAAAATCTATGACATTGCTCCTAGCAATATTTTTTGATATATTGCCTCAGGCAAAGGAAATGAAAGTAAAAGAAAATATGACTATGTCAAACTAAAAAATTTACACACAGCAAAGGAAGCCATCAACAAAATGAAAATATAACCCACTGAATGGAAGAACATATTCACCAGTGCCATGCCTAATAAGGGGTTAATACCTAAAATTTATAAAGAACTTATACACACACTCACACTCACACACAAAAACAATTGAACTAAAAAAAAAGGCAAAGGACCTGAACAGATACTTCTCCAAAGAGGACATATAGATGGTAAATAGACATATGAAAAGATGCTCAATGTCACTAGTCATCAGAGAGATTAAAATTAAAACCACAATGAGGTATCACCTCACACCTGTAGAATGACTATCAATAAGTCAACAAACAAGTGCTGGCAAAGATGTGGAGAAAAGGGAATCCTCATGTGTTGTTGGTAGAATGCAGATTGGTGCAACAATTGTGGAAAGCAGTATAGAGATACCTCACAAGGTTACAAATGGAACTGTCTATGACCCTGCGATTCTACTCCTGGAAATATACCTGAAGAAACCTGAAACACTGATTCAAAAGAATATAAGCACCCCTAAGTTCATTGCAGCATTATTTACAATAGCCAAATTTTGGAAGCAGCTCAAATGCCCATCAGTAGATAAAAGCAGTGGTACATTTACATAATGGAATACTACTCAACTGTAAAAAAAAGGAAATTTACCTTTTGCATGGATAGTGTGAATAGACCTAAGAGAATTTTGTTAAGTGAAATAAGCCAGTCATAGACATATACCATATGATTTCATTCAAATGTGGAATCTAATGAACAATAGAAACAAACTCATAGATACAGAAGACAGATTGACAGCTTTCAGAAGAGAGAATGATTGGGGGGCTGGGTGAAAAAGGTGAAGGGATTAAGCAAAAAAGAAATAGAAAACTTAAGGACACAGATAACAGTACGGTGATTACCAGAGGGAAATTGGGGTAAGAAAGAGGTAGAAGAAGGTAAAAGAAAGGATAAGTGGTGACAGAAGGAGACTTGACCTGGGTGGTGAACACACATATGGTGAACACAATATACAAATGATGTATTACAGAATTGTATCATCAATAAAAATTTTCTAAAAATAAAATAAATTAAATATTTATACAATGGAATACTATGCAGCAGAAAGAAGGAACTCCTACATTTTGTGACAGCATGAATGGAACTGTAGAGTACTACGCTAAGTGAAATAAACCAGGTGGCAAAAGATAATACCATACGATCTCACTTATAACAGGAACTTAATGAACAAAACGAACACATGATCAAAGTAGAACAAGAGGCATGGAAGCAAGGAACAGATTGACAGTGATCAGAGGGGAGATGAAAGGGGAGTAATGGGGACAAGAAAGAGAAGGTTTAGTGAAGGAGAATGCATAAATGACCAATGGACATGGACAACAGGGTGGGGATTGACTGTGGGAATGGGGGATGGATAGGGCGGTAGAGAGCAATGGGGGAAAATTGGAATGACTGTAATAGAACAACAATAAAAAGTAAATTAAAAAATAAAACATGAACTACAAAAATAAAAATAGTGTTTCTCAAAAAGCACATATGCATTTGGAATAGTGGGGGATACCAAAGTATTAATAAAAATAGCCCCTCAAAATTTTCACTCTGGGACAATGTTATCAAGGTAACTCTCTATTCTTCCCACTAAGTAAAACTAAAACCCAAAACAAGAAGGCTTTGAAAAGTGGAGAAAAGGTGTCAGACTAGCTAGGGATCTCAGGAGCATAGAAAAGACAGCCTGGTAAGTTCCTGGGTTTTCTTTCTGCCTCCTATATACTAGGCTTGAAGTTGAATAACATGACAACCAAGATACAGCAATGGGCACAGAAAAAATAGGCCCCCAAAAGCTTGTTCTCTTTAACCAAAGGATTAGGGAAAATGCAACCCAGAAAGACAAAACACTTTTAAATAAAAATACCTCTACTCGAAATACTACAGGATAACAAAAACTGTGGCCTCACAGCTACCCACGAGCAATGGCCAAGTATGGAGCCTAGACTGCCATGCTCATGAGGCAGTAATGACATGCCCCAATACCCTTTCCAGAGTGAAGTCAGAGAGCTGGGACTTGAATCCCTAACAGCCAGGAATAAGGTCCTCTCACAATGTCAGTGAAGATCATGGTGGAACTTGGAATTCTGCCTCTCCCCGCAGTAACAAATCACCCCTCCTCCTCTTCGTGGAAGGAGTGTCCGTTTAAGCCTAGTAGAAACTCAGGAATTTCAATATAGCAAGGCCGTTTCTGCACAATAAGCCAAAAATCCCACCCTTGGTCCAGCAGTTAGATAGAGCCTCCCACCCAGGTGACAAGAGGCTGAATGGGGATCAGACTAACTCCACCTGGTAGCAATGAGGTGGCACTCTTCCTCTCCCTGTCACAGCAGTGCATCAGAAGTGCTAATAAGATTTAGAATTTCATCATATAATGTGCAAAAAGGCCATGTTCCCATCAAAAATTCCTCCTCACACCAAGAACGAGGAAATTTGAAATTGAACAAAAAGGAAAGTTAATACTTGCCAACTCTAAGATGACAAAGGTGTCAGAATTACCTGACAATAATTTAGAAGCAGCCTTGATAGAAATGTTTTAATAAGCAGTTTTGAACACCCTTAAAATGATTTTTTAAAAGTTAAAACTTCAGCAAAGGAGTAGAAAATATTAGCAAAGAAATAGAAGATATAAAGAAAAAACAGGAGGAAATTTTACAACTGAAAAATAATCAAAATGTAAAATGTGGATGATCTCAACAGCAAAATCAAGAGAGCAAGTGAAAGAACCAGAGAAATAGAAGACAGAACAGAACTTACCCAATCTGAAAAACTGAAAAAAATTAAATAAATAGAACCTCAAGCTTGGGGACTATTACAGAAGATTTAATATCTGAGTCCCAGACCCCCAAAAGGAGAGGGAAAGAAGGCAGAGCTGAAAAGTACTCAAAGAAATAAGGGCTTAAAACTTTTCATATTGGTCAAGAGTCATAAACTTACAGATTCAAGAAACTGAGCAAACCCCAAACAGAATAAATCTAAAAAGAAACAAAGAAAGAAATCTATGCAGAAACACAGCATTAAACTTCTGAATATTAAAGACAAAAAAATCTTGAAAGTAGCCAGAGAAAAACAATTCCTTACCTATGGAGAAAGTAATTACAATGACAGCAGATTTCTCATGGAAACCACAGAGCCAGAGGAAGACGCACAGTACTTTTCAAGTGCTGAAAGAAAAGAACCAATTGTCAGCTTAGAATCCTATGCTTAGTGCAATGTCTTTTAGAAATGAAGGGAAACTTGAAGCATTCTCAGATAAAGGAAAACTAAGGGAATTTGTCCCTAAAACAATGGCTACAGGAGAGTCTCTAAGCAGAAGGGAAATGATAAAAGAAAGAAATCTGAAACCTCATGATAGAAAAAAACAACTAGGCAAAAATATAGTAAGTACAATAGCTTTTACTTCTCTGAAGTTTTCTAAATTATGTTCAACTGTTAAAGGAAAAATCTTTATATTATTTGATGTGGCTCCAAATGTATGTGGAGGAAATTGTGAAGACAATTATAACTGGAAGAGGATAAAATGATAACAGCAGACTGTCAGAAATTAGGTTACATATTATAATACCTAGAGCAATCATTGAAAACAGGTAGATAATATGATATACTCATAAACACTATACATAAATAGAATGTAATTCTTTTTAAATTTAATTTTATTGTTGTTGTATTATATCCATCCCCTTTTTGCTCCCCTCTGTCCCTCTACCCACCCACCCATTCCCCCCAAAGTCAATCCCACCTGTTGTCCATGTCCATGGTTCCTTTATACTAGGTTCTTGTCTAAACTGCTCCCCTTCCTTGCCTTTTCCTCCGCCCTCACTTCAATCCCCTTCCCCCTAACCACTGAAGGCCTATTCACTGTATTAGTATATTTGGTTCTGTTTTGCTTAAAAATGTTTAATAATGCAAAGAATTTGGAGAAAATTAAACAGAAATGAAAACAGAGAGAACAACAGAAAAAATAAAAATAAACCATAATATATGAATAATTATAGTAAATATATCCATTTTCTATTCCTGCTGTAACAAGTTATCACAAACTTGGCAGCATTAACAATACAAATTTATTATGTTATAATTCTGTAGGTAAGAAGCCTGGCACAGGTTTCACTGGCTAAAATCAAGAAGTCAGCTAGTCTTCATTCTTTTCTGTAGGCTGCAAAGGACCCATTTCCTTGCCTTTTTCAGCTTCCAGAGGCTGCTTGCATTCATTGGCTTGTGGGTCATTCCTCCATCCTCAAGGCAAATCGCATCTTTCTCCCTTTGCATCACTCTGACTTCTTCTACCTTTCTCTTTCACTTTTTTTTTTTTTTAATTTTATTGTTGTTGTATTACATCCATCCCCTTTTTGCTCCCCTCTGTCCCCCCACCCACCCACCCATTCCCCCCAAAGTCAATCCCACCTGTTGTCCATGACCATGGTTCCTTTATACTAGGTTCTTGTCTAAGCTGCTCCCCATCTTTGCCTCTACCTCTCCCTCCCCCCTACCCCGTTCCCC
>PVIW01005008.1:0-26236 GCA_004026585.1 Noctilio leporinus | reverse complement strand
TCTTTCACTTTTAAGGATCCATGTAATTACATTGTTACCATTCAGATAAATGATGTATCTCCTTGTCAAGGTCAGCTGATTAATAACCTTAATTAAATCCATCTGCTACCTAAATTCCTTTTGCCATGTAAGGTAATAAATTCACAGGTTCTGGGGATTAATATGTGGAAACCTATGTGGACACATTATTGTTCCTACTTCAAATGTAAATGGTCCAGGTGTTCCAAATAAAAGATAAAAGGTAACAGTGATTTTTTTTAAAGCCTGACCCAACTATATGCTGTCCATAAGAAACTCACTTCAAATATAATGATGTGGGCAAGATGAAAGTCAAAGGATGGAAAAAGATATACAAACATTAATCAAAAGAAAGTAAGCCCTGGCTGGGTGGCTCAGTTATTTAGAGTATTGCCCTATACACCAAAAATGTTCTGGATTTGATTCCTGGAAGAGCACACACCTAGGTTGAAGGTTTGACCACCCAGTCCAGATTGCCTATGGGAGGCAATCTCTCTTTCTGTCTTTCTTTCTGTCTGTCTGTCTGTCTGTCTGTCTCTCTCTCTCTCTCTCTTTCTCTCTATCTATCTATCTCTTTCTCTCTCTCTCTCTTTTTCTTTCTCTCTCCCCACCCCTCTCCTTCCTCTCTCTCTCAAGTTAATAAACACATCCTTGGATGAAGATTAAAAAAGAGAAAGTAAGAGTGGCTATGTCAATATAAAATAAAGTAGATTTTAGAGCATATAAAATAACCAGAGACAGAGAGAGACATTAGATAATGAGAAAAAAGATTGATCCTCCAGGAAGCTGTAGCCATCTTAAGAGTGTCTACTCCAAACAAGAGAGCTGCAAAATATGTGAAACAAAATTGACAAAATGGAAAGAAAAATGGACAAATTCATAATTATAATTGGAGACTCCAACACTCTTTAAACAACTGCCAAAAAGTAGGCAAAAAATTGGTAAAAATATAAACTCAACCCCATTAACCAATAGATTCTGATATTTATGCAACACTCCATCCAACAGCAGAAAATACACATTCTTCTCCAGTGCCCACAGAACATATATCAAAATAGACCATATCCTGGGCCATAATATAAACCTTAAAATTTTTTAAAGAATTGAAATGATACAGTGTGTTATGGATTTAATTGTATCTCCAGAAATTCATATTTTGCAGTCCTAATCCCCTCCAACATGACTGTATTTGGAGACTGAACCTTTAAAGAAATAATTAACATTAAAGGAGTTCATAAGAGTCAGGCCCTAACCCAACATGACTAGTATCCTTATGGGAAAGAGATACCAAATATGTACATATGTAGAGGCAACCCCACATGAGCATACACCAGAGGGTGACTACCTGCAAGCCATGGACAGAAGCCACAGGAGAAACTAAACCTGCTAGCAATGTGACATCAGAATTACAACCTCCTGAACTATGAGAATACATTCCTGTGGTGTAAGCCTCCCAGCCTGTGGTTGTTTGTGGTGGCAGTGCTAGTAAACTAACACAGTATGTTCTCTGACCACAGTGGGATCACACTAGAAATCTGTAACAAAAAGGTAGGAGGAAACTCTCCAAACTCTTGGGAACTAAACAACATTCCTCTAAATAATCCAGGGATTAAAGATGATGTCTCAAGGGGAAAATATTGTGAAGTACATTAAACTGAATAATAATGAAATATATCAAAATCTGCTAGATACAGATAAAATCATATTGAGACAAATTTGCAACACTAAGTACATACATTAGTAAAAAGGAAAATTCTCAAATCAATAATCTAACTCCTTCAAGAACTAGAAAAAGTAAAAACACCCAAAGCATACACAAGAAAGAAAATAATAAAGAGCAAAAATAAATAAAAATAATGCCCTAGCTTTCTAGAAGTTTATGGCTTCTAATTAGATAGATAATATTTATATACAACACAAAACAATGGAGAGCTGGAGCCTAAAAAGGGCAAGAAGGATCCAGGTCTCTTCTATTTTTGAGCCTCCCAATAGCCTGAAAAATAAAGAATGCCAAAACAGAGTTTTTGGTATTGTGGTATATTTTAAAGCTTTACATTTAGTAAATTGATCCTTATAGGATAAATTACTTTTTTCACAAGATAAATGACATAATTTATAAACATATATCTTTCATATATGTCTTTCATATTTGTCTTTCACTGACTGGCTTATTTCACTAAGCATAATACTTTCCAGTTCCATCCATGTTGTTGCAAAGGGTAGGAGTTCCTTCTTTCTTTCTGCTGTGTAATATTCCATTGTGTAAATGTACCAACGTTTTCTGATTGATTCATCAGTGAGCAGAGGGAAGGGGGAGGATGGAGGGGGAGGATTAGGCAAAGAAGGGGAGCAGTTTAGTTAAGGAACTAGCGTGGAAGAACCATGGATATGGACAACAAGTGGGATTAACTTTGAGGGGGAGTGGGTGGGTGGGGAAGGGGAGAGAAGGGAAGGAAAATGGGATGGATATAATGTAACAACAATAAAATTAAGTTAAAAATAAAAGTAAACCTGTATAATAGAATGTATTTTTTCATTAAGCCTGTCTTGGTACACATGCTATATCTACAGTTGAATTAAGAAATAATATCACAAACCTGCATTTGAGAATCTGCAGATCACAAAATATAATATGAACCACCAATTATTCTACTTTGATGTTACTGTGGAAAATGTCTCAACCAATAATAAGCCATTCCTTTGCTGCTAATTGAGTATTTACAAAACTCTGCACACAGCCAAAAGGGTCTACCATTTGTGGTATTATCATAAAGCCATATTCTGAAATTGCACCAGTCTTCTTGAGTATGACAGTCACATCTGTTATACATAAAAATGTCAGAATGCCTGTTATGCAAATTGAGCAGATTAACACCCAATTACCCAATATGAATGCACAAAATGCAGGTCCTGAATGTGAAAATAATATCACAACTGTACTGTGGAAGAACCAACCTAACAGAATTGTCCTGGAAGGAAGCCCAGGGCATCTGACTGCATAAACCAAAAATGTATACAGTCTACTTGCGCCATCTCATCTGCCATTGATTGCTTTGGAGTCAGGTCCCCAAGGCAACAATTTTTGCCATTGATTCTTTGTGTTCTAGAACCACCCAGAAACACATTCAAGTGGATCAAGATAAAAAGTGCCATTATATCAGGGGTCTGCCAATGCAAATCTGCTGTCTGAGCTAAATGTCCTCTTACTTGGCAAGAAGTCAGCTTTCCCTGCCCTACTCAGATTCAAGTTTAGAGAGCAAGTGTGCCCATTTCAATCTAGAGTCAATACCAAGAGTTCCATTTTTTTTATCCTGGCAGACTCCACTGATGGACACAGGCTCCTGCAGGTATAGTGATAGGTTCATGTTTGGTTCACAGGAAGGAATCGGTGCAACAGACTGTGCCATTGAAGTCTTTGTTTAATTGCCCATGAGTCATGTAATCTTAAAGCTACTCACTTCATCCCTGAGCCTCAGTGTAATCATTTGTCAAACAAGGATACTGCTAAACATGAAGTTATTGGGAAAATAGAGTGAAGTAATGTATGGCAAAGCGTGTGGCAGATATCAGACCCTTAATAAATGTTAGTAATAGTAATAGCTGTCTGTTTCAAGCAAGACAGCCAGAGGGGAAATTCAAAGGGGAGCCTCTTTCTAGTTCCTCAACTTGAAAAAGTGGGAGAATAAGATGTCCATGGCAAGGCAGTCTTTAAAAACTTAAGGATGAATTCTGGGTTACAAACAGCCTATCACTCTGAGTTTGAATTCCTGTCTGTGTTGTACTTTTCCAGTTGCAGGAAAATGGAATTACCCCCTAGTAAGTTTCTCACCAATGGGATAATAAGTCAAGAGGTCACCCTCACAACCACCATAACAAGTAAATAATAGTATTGCCATTTAACAGAGAACCTCTGCAAGGTTGGAAAATAGCACAAAAACTTGAGCCTTACTCTGCTTACACCAAAGCTCATGCCACCTCCTCTATACAGCACTGCTTTCCAATACCAGCATTAATAATTCCTCTGAAAGTGACTCAAGTATCACTAATGCCTATGATCTGTTCATTACTGACAATGTGCCAGACACTTTTATACATTAAATTATATAATTTTCACAACATTCCTATGGGATAGGTGCTGTTGTTATCACTATAACACAAATAAGGAAACTGAGACCCAAAAAGCAAAGCAACGTGCCCAACCTCAAATGGCTGGTGAGTGTCAGGGCTCAGATTCAAATCCACAGAGCCAAGATTTATCTGTGGTGCTCTTGACAATTACATGAGATAGGTGTACCAAAGAGAGTTATGATTCTCAACATTCATCTTGCAAAATTCTTCCCAGGGAGGCATGACCAAGAATTATGAACCTCATCAGAGAAGCAAACTGATTTGCCCAAGACTACATAAACGTAAGTTCAAACCTTGAGCCAGAGCTTTGTTGACATGAATAATGACACCTACTATTTACATGGGGCCTACCAAATTCAAGGCACTGAATTAGGTATTTGATATCTCAGGACAACCCAGCCAAGCAAGTTACCATCTTTTTCTTTTCATAGGTAAGACAATTGGAGTCATTAGTTATGGAAATTACGTGAGGCCATATGGCAAGTATGAAATCTGTCCCAAAGGTATTGGCCATACAAACTGTTTTAATTATATTGACATTCGATCGATACTTTTTGGACAGACCTCATACACTGGCAAATTCAGGATTCTAATTCATATTATTCTATCTTCAAAGTTCATGCTTCTTCCAAACACCCCAGCTTATTCCCCTCAGTCTATTTTTCTCTCCATTATTCTATAATTTCTTGCTTTTACCCAAAATAAAAGAATTTGTTTCTCGAGATCTTATTTTACAACTAAAGTTTACACAGGTGTTTTTAAGATAAAACAAAGACATTCCAAGAACAAAGATTTTTTTCCAAGATTTTTTACTTTATCAAATTATATCTAGCCTGACTTGCTACAAATTATTATGTTTTTCCTTCAGAGAAATATGCTGCCACAAAGCTTGGAATCTGTAAAATGCTTGTGAAGAGCCAACACCTTAAATTAGGTTTTCTTTAGCTTGAAGAGAGAATTTTGAATATCTGGTAACTTTTTATGCTCTCTCTATAAAGTAATAGAATACCCCTGGTCCAAAGCTATCTTCAAGAACATCTATCATAATCCTCATTTTATTTATTTGGCTTTGTTTTGGACAGGAAAAGGGATTTGAATAAAATTATAATAAAAATAGAAATGAACTGTAACATTTAAAAATAAGTAGATAAATAAGAGCCTTATAGACAAAGGAAAGAGATCATTCCATTCATAAACTAAAGGGCAATCATAATTGAACTTGGGTATCAGTTCCATTTGTGGTTTGTTAACAGCAAAGGTAAAAATGGAAAGTGTTATTTGTATATACATTATATTATGTAGCAATGGGAACAGCTAATATATATAAGAAAGGCCAGGGTAGTGCCTAGACAGTGTTGCTCAATAAATGTTTACTCCTGCCTGCTGCCCTTTATGTTTTAAGAGTTTATTTCTTTATTTTTAGAGAGAGGTGAAGGAACGGAGAAAGAGAGAGAGAGAAACATCAATATATGGTTGCCTCTCACACATCCCCAACTAGGGACCTGGCCCATAGTCCAGACCATGTGCCCTGACTGGGAATCAAACCAGTGACCTATTTGTCCTCAGGCCAGCAATCAGTCTACTGAGCCACACCATTCAGGGCCTGCCTGCCACCCTTTAAAAGACTTCCCCCTGCCCCATGATTCTAGATTAGGGCATAGCATCCCTTTGTGAAATAACATGGTTTTGTGCCCTGGCTGGTGTTGTTCAATGGATTGAGCACCAGTTTGTGAAACAAAGCGTTGCTGGTTTAATTCCCAGTCAGGGCACATGCCTAGGTTGTGGGCCAGGTCCCTGGTAGGTGTGCAAGAGGCAATCACACACTGATGTTTCTCTCCTTCTCTTTTTCCCTCCCTTCTGCTCTCTCTAAAAATAAATAAATAAACTATTAAATTGAAAAAAACACAGCTTTGAAATTATTTTCTCCTGGAAATTGTTCCAGGACACAGTTCTTATTAAATAAATGAATAATTCCTATATTATGAAATAAAATTTAAAGAATAAATTATTCATAACCTTATATTTCTCGAACAACTACATTTAAAAAGAGAGACTGAGGGTAAAGGGAAGGGAAGAAAAGGAAATGGAGAAGGGGAGCATAATCATATAAAACTAGCATCTAATTTTGTGTGTATATTTATTAAAAAGTAAATTCCTTCAAGATCTCAAGATTCAGCTGACACCCACCCACAAGCACCCAGTGGCTCCAGGAAAGCCACATCCATTCACTTATTAAACATGGATGAGTACTTCTGACATGTGTTAATAGGTGGTAACCAATTTCAAGGCTATATACAATTTAGGGTTTGAATACTTCATCAAATAATTTTATACATTTCAAATGTTGGTTTATTTATTTTAGTATTTGAACAACTACAAAAATAAAAACCTTAGGACCCCATAGACAAAATTCTAATGAAAGAGAGACAAGATGGAACGATCCTGGACCTCCCCATCCACACGCCACTGCCAAGGATGCAGTTGTGCAGGCAGGAGACAGGTGATCTCAAATAGTGTCTCTCAGCTTCAGGCTCCTGGAGCACACAGCCTTGCCTGTTGACCTCAGAGTGTACAAGTAATACTTTCTTTATATGAATGGGATGTGAAAGTACCTGAAGAGATTGTGAAACAACAGGGAAGTTGGACAGAATGTTGATGAGTGTAATAATTTAAAACAGAAGACAAAAAAGTCACTGAAAAGACAGTCATCAATGATTATGAACATAAAGTCAATTTAAAAGAGGATAATAATTAGAAATATGAGTTACAGTTGTGAGCATTGCCAGGCAAGGTAATAAGATGAAGAGCTTAACAAGGAAATAATACATTAAATGCTATAAAAATGGTAACATACCTGAAGCAACTATTTATTATAAAATATGCCTTAGCATACTGTATATGCATAGGAAAATAAATATTTTGATTTGGTTTGATTTTGAGCTATATAACTCAAAATTGCATTCCCTACAGTGTACTCTAAGGTGAAATCACCAGCTGGACACAGTTATTCAGCTTTTAATTACACTGCCAGATTTTAAAATGCATTATTTTTATTGCTGGCTATAAAAATCTACTTGAGTACAAATATATACGCTATTCCTGAAATGTTAATTAGTAGTATTTCTTATTTCAGTGAGTATAAAATTTAAATTTGAGTCCTGGGGGCACTAAGAAAAACAAAAGATTGGCCAAGTTACAGACTTGTATTCAAACGTAATTTAGATAATCATATAGAGATCATTTCTTATTAATACTCAATTCAAATTCAAGTGATAAAATCCCTTTGAGAATGCTCAGAATGCTTCAATATTAAAATGCCTTCTTCATTTTCAAAACTGTTTATTTAATTCAAAATATAGGTAAAGTCTTACAATTAAACCTCCTAGAAATTGTTTTTGTTTTTTTTTTTAAAAAGATTTTATTATTTTTAGAGAGGAGGGAGGGGAGAGAGGCAGAGAAGGTGAGAAACATCAATGTATGGTTGCCTTTTTCATCTGCCTCCAGCTACAGACCTGGCTGGAGACCTGACTTGCAACCTGGTTATGTGCCCTGGCTGGGAATCGAACCAGCGACCTTTGGATTCGCAAGCCGGCGCCTTAGCCATTGAGCCACCAGCCAGGGCTCTAGAAATTGTTTTTACTTTTAAGGAATAGCCAGCCAAGAGGTAAAATCTTTACAGTACTTGAATACGCTTTGCATTTTCTAATTGCTTATTTTTTAAATAATATTAAAAACCGAAAGAATACAAATGGTTGCTTCTCAAATCACAAATTTAATTGCTTAGTTTTCCCTTGTTCTCAGCCTTAACATATTTTATTTCAACCAATATACAGATACTAAGCTCATGCTAGAGTTGTAAAACACCACAGGTATTGTTACTACCATTACTTGAGCAAGTCTGTGGTTTAGGAATGTTTGTGAGTTACTTTTCTTATTATCCACTGAGAAAATAAAGTTAATTAAATACTAATTTTATAAAGTAGAGTCACTCTTAACACTCTAGTATATTCTTTTTTGGTTTTTTGACTGGGAAGCTATCAATATAAATTTTTTAATTTTCCAATTACAGTTGACATGCAATATTATATTAGTTTAAGGTACACAGCATAATGGTTAGACATTTATACAAGGTTTGTCTAGAAAAAGTCCAACCATTGTTAATATAACAAGAACTGTTTGCTCAACATCCATGTAACCTGGCAGCCAGGGAGAGGGGACTAGAATGCTCATGAGTGAACAATGATGACTTCACTGTACCAATAAGTGGGGGCAGTAGATGCTGTTGAGCAAGCATGTGTACTATGTAGCTGTCACAGTCAAAACAAGTGAGTAGAGCAACAAATCTGCATCGAATTTTGTGTTAAACTTTAATATTCCTCTGTGGAAATTATTCAGATGATTCAGAAGTCCACAGCTATGGGCTACCGGTGATTGGCAGCTTCACCATGACAATACACCTACTCATGCATCACATCTCATGCAGAGTTTTTTAGCAAAACAACAAATCATCCAGGTGACTCAGACCCCTACAGCCCAGATTTGGTACTCGGAGACTTCTGGCTTTTCCCAAAATTAAAATCACCTTTAAGGGAAAAGGTTTTTTTTTTTTTTCAGTTTTTATTTATTATTCCAGAGAGAGAGGAAGGGAGAGAGGCAGAGAGGGAAAGAAACATCAACGTATGGTTGCCTTTCACCTGCCTCCAACCACGGACCTGGCTGGAGACCTGGCTTGCAACCTGGTTATGTGCCCCGGCTGGGGAATTGTAAAAGGGAAAACATTTCTGAGTATTGATGAGATTAAAGAAAATACAACAGAGTAGCTGATGGTGATTGGGAGAATTGTGTGAGGTCCCAAGCTGCCTACTTTGAAGGGGACTGAGATGTCATTGTCCTATGTGCAATGTTTCTTATATCTCAATATATATCTCTATTTTCATATTCCATGGCTGGCTACTTTCTGGACAGACCTCCTATAACTTACAATGTGATTTCCCATTAAGTTTAGTATCCACCTGATACCATACAGTTATTCCAGTACAGCAGTCCCCAACATTTTTGGCACCACAGTCCGATTTTGTGGAAAAAGCAGATGGACAGGAGGCAGAGCTCAGTTAAGCTTCACTCCTCAGCTGTGTATAGGTGGCGAGCAGAGACAGGAGACGATGCTCAGGTGAGTTTTGCTTGCAGCCTGCTTCCTATCAGGCCATGGACTGGTAGCTGTCCACAGCCCAGGGGTTTGGGACCCCTTTTCTAGTATATACTTATAGACATTTTTACACATGTTATTTTAATATTTTTTACATAATTAACATCCTATAACTTTGTATCATGCTTCCTAACCTAATGTTATATACCAAACATTTCATATCTAATTGATTATAGTTGAACGACATTATATGTAATAGTTACATATTACTCTATATTACAACTACATTATAATTCATTTTAGCAGTCTACTACTGTTAAATATTTAAGTCACTTGCAATATGTCATTACTAGAAACCCTAAAGACTTCTCTGGTTAAAACATTAAAATGTGCTCTAATGTATAAAAAATATATATATATTAATTTTAACATAAAGCCCAATGTAAAACAACATAGGGAAATTTCTAGGTTCCAGAAACAAAGAGAAAAATAAAAAATTTAAAGGTGTAGAATATAAAATGACTCACCAGGATTGGAACTAGAGGTTAAAATTTAACAGGAGTTAAGAAATAAGAGAGGAGAAGCCACACCCATTAGAGTCAGAACTAAACATTGAAACCAGGAGCCAGGAAGGGTGGTGCTTTCTATTCTATAAGATCTGCTTGCCAGCCCAGCCAAGGGGGTAAAACTAATAAATCCTTGAAAAAAGCAAAAACAAAGTCATTCCACAGGAATGACTCCACAGGGACAATTCCACAACCCAGGACACTGGACTTCTGAGGTAAACAACCCCTACTAAAGATTTGTTCACAAGGCCGTGGCTGGTGGCACAATGGATAAGGCACCAACCTGCAAACCCAAAGGTTGCCTGTTTGATTCCCAGCCAGGGCACATAACCAGGTTGCAAGCCAGGTATCCAACCAGGTCTGTAGCTGGAGGCAGGTGAAAAGCAAACATACAATGATGTCTCTCTCCCTCTATGCCTCTCTCTCAAAATAATAAATAAAATCTTTTAAAAATAAATTAAATAAAGATTTGTTCATAGTAAAGCATTGCCAGTGCTACACACAGAAATGAGCCATATTGAAGAAGAGTAGAAAGATACTACTAATAGGATCATTTGAACCCTAAGAACTGAAGATAATAAAACATTCAAAAAAACTTACATATAAATATAAAAGTAAGTGACAAATGAAAGGAATGGAAACTGTCAAGAACAGATTAAATATCAATGTGCTTTTTTAAGAGAAATTCTAGAAATATAAGTATTTAATTGATGCAATTTTAAAAAATGGAACTGTTTCCGTTCAGAAGTCATTAATCAGAGTTCAGCAAGATGAGTATCTGTGCAAGGTCAATGAGTTGGGTGACAGCAGCAGTGGGAAATGGGCTACATATGGTGGTGGGACTCATGCAATAAAAAATATGTTGAGACTAATGGGATTCAGCTTCCTCACTGTTGGAGAAAGGAGTGGCAAATATGGAAAGAAAAAATAAGCTGGGTTGAAACTGAAGGTACTGGTAAAACTCATGGGTGTGAATATAAACAGTTTGGGAAGTAAATATAGAAATATAAATACATGAGTGAGACCTGAGAATCATTGTAATGGTTACACTTGACACTGAGATCTTAGTTTCTAAATAAGCACTCTTGACTGAAAGAGGAACCAGGGCACCTTGGAAAAAAAAGGCTGCAGCCAGGGCTGATGCAGGGAAAGTATAAAATGAGCCTGGAACATCTTTGGACAAAAAGTATAAAAATGATCCAAGAATCATGGGGAAATATCAGAGAAACAGGCACCTGTGTAAAGGATTCTTAGATAAATTTTGGATACTTGGAGCATCAAAATAATGACTGCAACAGATTATAATCCATTGAATAAAATAGGAATTCATGCATCACACTGATATAAATAACAAGTGAATATCTAAGTATGGAGAAACTTCCTTATAGTAGGCTGCCAATAAATACATGGAGATAGAATAAAGAAACCAGAACATTGTAATTTGACACCATCACAGTAATTTATACTTAAGTCAGCCAAAAAACATCAATGAATGCTAAAGCTACTGGGAGAAAGTTTAAAGAGGAATTGGGTATTTGTATAGTTTCAAAGTACTTCACAAAATTCATATTAATTACAAAGGGATAAGGAGTAGTTTTATAGTGGATGATCTTGACAGATATCACTTTAATAATGGTTAAGATTGCCAGTAATGCAACATATCAAAACCATGTGCCATCTGATAGAATGCAATGAAGAGAATTTGAAATCACCTCTGTGATATTCCTATCAAAATGCATAACCTAAGTCTAACCATGAGGAAATATCAGAGGTACAAAAACTGAAGGGCATTACAAACTAACTGAGCTGTAACCTTCAAAAATTTCAACATGAAAGTCAAGAAAGGCTGAGGAGATATTCCAGAACAAAGGAGATTAAAGAGATGTGACAACTACACTCAGCACACGAGTCGGCAAGATCCTTTTGCTATAAAGGGTATTATGAAGACAATTGACAAAACTTGAAAGGAGTCTGATTAGATGTTAATATATCCATGCAGTCACTTACTCTTAAATATGTCAGGGAGAAATGTTCTGTATTCTATTCTTATAATTTTGCATATTAACTTATTTTATATTAAAAAATAAATATGTCAAATAGTAAATCAGACACAACTCACAATGAGTTAATTGTTTAAAACTTAGAACAGAAGTACTTTTTTAAACTTAATTTTATTGTTGTTGTATTACACCCATCCCCTTTTTCTTCCCCTATGTCCCCTCCCTTACCCACCCATCCCCCACCACCACCACCAAGTCAATCCCGCTTGTAGTCCATGTCCATGGTTCTTCCATACTAGTCCCTTGACTAAACTGCTCCCCTTCTTTGCCTCCTTCTCCTCCCTTCCCCCTGCCCACTGAAGGTCTATTCATTGTACTGATGTATCTGGTTCTGTTTTGCTTGTTTGTTTTGTTCATTAGTGTCCTGTAATGGGTAAGATCATATGGTATTTGTCTTTCATTGTCTTATTTCACTAAGCATAATACTTTCCAGTTTCATCCATGTTGTTGCAAAGGTTAGGAGTTCCTTCTTTCTTTCTGCTGTGTAGCATTCCATTGTGTAAATGTGCCAAAGTTTTTTGATCCAATCATTCACTGATGGGCACTTAGGCTGTTTCCAGCACTTGGTTATTGTAAATAGTGCTGCTATGAACATAGGGGTACATAAGTTCTTTTGAATTGGTGTTTCAGGGTTCTTCAGGTATAGTCCTAGTAGTGGAATTGCTGCATCAAAAGGCAGTTCCATTTTTAGTTTTTAAAGAAAACTCCATACTGTTTTCCATAGTGGCTGCACCAGCCTGCATTCCCACCAACAGTGCACCAGGGTTCCCTTTTCCCCCATCCTCATCAGCACTTACTGTTTGTTGATTTGTTGATGATGGCCATTCTGACAGGTGTGAGGTGGTATCTTATTGTGGTTTTAATTTGCATTTTTCTGATGGCTAGAGAATAGAATTACTTTTAAAACAGGAGGACTAAAATATTGGCCAAAAACATAAAAAACAATCAGTGGATTCCAGAGTTAAGGATTTGTAAGGGCCTTAACTTGGTTCAGAAGAGGATAGTTGTAGTGTTTCATCTTCTAACTTAAGAAAGCGCGTAAGAGTTAAAGGTAACATAGAGTAGAAAAAGAACAGAAAACTTCCAAATTGATAGAAGAAAAGTGAGAATTAAAAACATAATCAATCTTATTGAAAGCTGGATAAAAATAATGCCATAGAAACTGAATAAATATGATTTTTAAAATAAATTTTAGCCAGCTCTGGGATGGGGGTGGAAGGTGGAGAATGGAGCAAAAAAAAAAAAAGGAAAAGGGCTCATAGACAGGGACAGCAGTGTAGTAATTTGCAGGGGTTGAGTGAAAGAGGGTATGAGAGCAATAAATGGTAGTGGAAAAAATACAATAAAAATAAAGCAATGGGGAAAATTGGGACAACTGTAATTGAAGAACAATAAAAATTAATAAATAAACTTAAAAGAAACACAGAATAAAAGTTAGCAATTCCAAAATAAACATCCTTGGATATATATCTCTACAAATGGAACCTTGTGATAAAATTTATGTATTTATGTACACAGTTTTAAGAAAAACAATATATTTTAGTTTATCACAAGTAAACTAAGGTTTTACTTCACAAACTATATTTTTATTTTAAAAAATTAACTGCATATCCCTTAAGCTTCACTTTGCCATGCTCCACATTAACTGATGATGCTCCAACCACACTATTCTTCTACCTCCTTCCCGAACACACCAATCTCTTTCTCACCTTAGGACCTTTCCATATGCTGTTTTCTCTGTATTGGGCTCCCACACCCCATTATAAACACACTCCTTTTGTTCTTCCCACAATCATCACCTCCCCAAAGTTCTCTCTTGCATTCTTCTTTAAATAGCCCTTTTTGGAAGATCATCTTCCATGTAACCCACAGCCACACTCGGCAGAAAGCTTGCAACAACTTTCTCTTCTAAAACTGAGGAGTACAGTGTCATCTTCTTACGTTAATTTTTATAGCACAGTCTTTATCTTTTGACACACTTTATTCAATTTTTTCTTTCATAAATCAAGCTGCGAAGTGCTAATAAGACATATAATAAAAAGGTAAATGGCCTCTGTGTTAATCTTAAGTACTGTCACTTGTAATGTGATTTTTAAAGCTATGTTCTCAAATTACATAAACCCCGTGGGGTTGATTCTCAATGTCTTTCATACATAAGAAAGCCTCATTGTGGTTGTCATGCAGCTTATGTCAAATCTGTTTTCTTTGCCTTAAAAAAAAAAAAAAAAAAGAAGAAGAAGAAAAACTGGTTATAAAGAGACTCTTGCTAACTTAGTGCTGGTCAAATGAGCCCCACTAAGTGTTCCTGACTTTGGCTTAACCACAGAAAAAACACTTTCTCATAGCATTGACATACCTCATGCACATATCAGAAATTCCAGTTTTCCTAACAACAAACATCAAATACTGGTGAAAGTTTTGCCATTAATTTTTTGCCACTTCCAGTAGAAAATGACCTGAACTACCACACAACAGCTGGCTTTAAGGGTCTAGTGATGGCTGCCAGGCATGAGCTGGTGAATTATTAACATGACTAGACCTGTCTGTAGCTTTGAGGATTTTCAGAATGTTTTACAATTCCTTTTCTTAGTCATAACTCAGAGACTTGTGAAGGAGGCAGCTCCTGTCATTCTTGCTTTGCAGTTTGGATGCTGATCCCTGGAAAGGTTAAATACCGTTTCCAGGGTCACCAAGAGTTTTTCTGACAGAGCCTACTTAAGTATTCAGTACCTCGGGGGAAGAAGGAAAGGGATGAGGTGTGGAATAAACTACAATGAGAATGCAATGCCATAGCATATCACCAGGAGTAACCTTTCCCATAAAACTGTTAAAGGCAACTACACCATGAAATATTTGTATGTCCAATTCTTGCTAATAGTAAATAAGAGTATCTTTAAAATACCTGGGAAATAGCAGAACTATAAATTGAAACAGAATGTGAAGACAATGGGGAAAAAAAAGGTACATTGACATTTTAATACCAAGGCAGAATATTTATTTGCTACTTATACTATATTGGTGTTAACACATATACCTTATAGAAATACAAATATTAGTTCTGTTATATGTGCTAAAAATGTTAGATATTGTTTGATTTTTCTGTGTAAGGGTCACAATAAGAGCTGACAAGGGAATCCTGTCATTTTTCAGAGAACACTGAAAGATGTGTTCAGAAAATTTAAGTGGCTCATCCAACCACACAGATACCCAGTGCACCTTGTCCCCGGCTTAGCACCCTGTCCCCCAGTCATGCCATTTTCCTCTGGCCTTCTTCTGGTGGGCACTACTGATGCCCTTATATATGTAGAAAATATCCATGAAGATATTTCCACTTTGGTGGAGGGCATGAGTGGAGGAGGCAAGAAATTGCCTCAATTGGCAAGAAAGAGCTACTAATAAACGGCAGAGGATTTGGGTGAAATATTACAAACACCTCAAAATCACATGATTGATCTAAAAATGTTAAAGCAAAGGAACTCATTATTGCTCAATAATCACAAATCCCAGTTTACTTCTTCTTCTTGGCCAAAGAGGTTGGAAACTCAGATTAGCTCAGGAGGCAAGCTGTGGTCCTATCCTAGGCTCTTAGTCCTCATAATCAAGTGTTTCATCACTGGTTTCTGCCAGTGAAGAGTACAATAATGTTTATTTCTTACAGAGAGCAAAATAAGTGTACAAATCAAATCTCTAGTCTTTTCTCTGTTTATTCCAGGTATGAACATCTCCATTGCATTGTGGTTCATGAATATACTTGATCATAAAAACTTGGCAGTCAATGTTGTTTAACCTGGAGTAGAATAGATGCCAAGGCAGAACCTAGAGCTGATGAGGAGATTTGGACTTCAAGAAATTTCTTTCAGTCACACCATCCTCTAAGCGAAGTCCAAGCATGTTTTTTTTACTCCTGACTTCAGCAACAAACCGCAGACTTTTTTACTGTGGGATTTAGGGATTTGGTTTATTTTCCTGAAGCCCTGGAACCATAACTTTTCTAG
Source organism: Noctilio leporinus (assembly GCA_004026585.1). Taxonomy (NCBI): domain Eukaryota; kingdom Metazoa; phylum Chordata; class Mammalia; order Chiroptera; family Noctilionidae; genus Noctilio; species Noctilio leporinus. The sequence goes on along the minus strand of PVIW01005008.1, from coordinate 10,323 downwards.
CATGTGAGCAAGTTCAGTGTCTCTCTACCGAGCCTCTCAATCGGTCCCCACAGAACAAATTTGGCACCCAAGATGACATAATTAGGCAGGCCACAGAGTCTTCAGAATGAGGGAATATTGGAAGCAAATAATATATTCAGCTGAGCATTCTTCCTGGAAGTGTGAGAGGGAGTCTGATTTGTACCTTAAAACTTCTGTTGCAACATTAAATGAATACTAGCTGCTCTTCTTAGGCAAGACAAGGTAGGTAATGTGAAAATAAATTTGAATTACTTGCAGGCTTTCTCTGCACTTAAAAAAAAATGTCACACTCCCACCCAGGCCACTGTCATGAAGTCAGAGTCATTCAACTCTGCATCCCTTGTGTGTGATCCAAAGCTCTTTGCATCTCTGACTGCCTCCCGACACCTGAGGGTCAAGTATCCCACTGAGAGCTTGGAGAAAGAAACCAGAAAGATTTGGAGCTACTGAGGGTGACTGTCAAGCCCAGATGGCCAGTTATCGATGTAATCTGTGTATCTGGGAGGCATGTGCTTTAAGGAGGCAGCTGCTAAACCCGATGAATCAAACCACAGTTTTTAAGAAGAGAGAGAGTGTGGATTGGAAAGGATAGAATTTTTAAATGTATGCAGCTGTGCAGGGCTATGATCGATGGTTAAAAATCAGAATTGTATTCACTAATTGACTGAGGATTTTCCCAAAGTATAGCTCTATGGAGAGTCAGAGCGATGATCCATTTTACTGGGTGGCGGGGGTGGGGGTGGGTCACTTTGCAAATTCAACTTCAACTCTCTATGTCCATTGTTCTCCTGGTATACCAAATGTATTTTACTGCTAATGGTGCTCTGTGTTTTAGAATAAGACAGCAGGTCCAGGTTTAAAAGAACGTATTGAGGTGTGATTTTCCTGTGGAGGGAAAGCAGGGAATGTTTTTACTCCATTTTTTGATCACTTAGATGTGTGGCTTAATCTGTATGGCTGGATAAATTCTGAATTTTCTATTTATCCATGGTGTAACCCATTATGTTAGTGGAAAATGAGCCAACATTACTTTGTTCTAGCTATGTGAGCAGCATTGAACTCTAATTGTGTTGCTCTTTCTAAGCCCCAGAATGGAAACTGCCAAGATCAATTCATTTTGATAAATCAACTGTTTCTGATGGCCATCTACACTGAATTACAGCTGCTGTGCATTTTTTTTCCCTAACAAAATGATTATGAAGCAAGCGTGCTCCAACTATTACTCATACTGTTTTACTGACCTAATGAATTGCTCTGGGAAGCCTGTTATGAAGACTTTTGATCAATTATTGCATACAAACTGGTTAAAAGGAAATACATCATAATTAGGCTAACAAATCTATTGTGATGCTTCCTCTCCTGATAAGCAAATTCCTTGGAGATGGAGGGCTTGGTGGGCACATAGTGGTACTTGGCATTTTTTTAGTTTATTGATTTGTATACTTTATAATATGATGGATTAGCAAACACTGGCTCATAAGTGCTCTTTGTCCAGAATTTAATGCAGAAAAAAATACCTTTCAGTTTCTTTTTAAAAAGCTCCTAGATATGTGAGAGGAATAAGCATATGGTCTCCAGCAATACTACTGAGAACATTCACCTAGATCACAATGAGGATGCATTTCAGCTGTCACTACCATGTCATTACAGCCTCTCCTCAACTGCATTTATGTTGCCAACAAGAAGTCTCACCAGATCAAAATAATTGGAATCAGGCCCAAGACAGCTGTGGCCTAGATAAGGAAACCAAATAATGTTCAGTCTCCTGGATACCAAAAAACAGGATATGTCATTGATGGCCAGTTAGTGATCTTGTTCTACACTCCAATACTGCTCATCTGAGTGTAACACTTTCTGTATAGTCCTGGGACTGTCACCACTTGTTACAATTTAAACCCAAAAAAGGGTTCCATTTCCTTTTAAAACTCTTTACTGCAAAGTTGGGGACTCAGACTTCAAGTGTCCCTGAGAAAACTTCACAAGGCTATAAAAAAGGGCAACAAGCCAATCAACTACATTGGCCCTTATTTTAGAATAATGTTATTTTTCAAAAACTGAGGCAAAATTGACATGAATATATACATATTCTAGACTAGAAACTACCAAACAACAAATGGAGTGTGACTGAATTTATTAAAATTTGACCTTACATATGACATAAAAAGGGAAAGAGTACATGAAAAGAAAGTCATCAATTGAAACTCTCACAAGAAGTTTTGGACATTGATAAGAAATTAGCTCTATTATACCCACTTAAGTTTAAAGATACTGTCACTGTTATGCTCTATGAGAAGAAACATAATAAACTGAACATTTTACAGGTCAGATATAAATGCGGGCAGTCAAACTCATGTGGACTTTATGCCCCAAAAAACAGAAACGAATATCTGAACTCAGGGGAAGTACATTTCTTAGGAAGGTTCAGTGCACCGTCTACTCTATCCCATGAAAGAAACCAAAAAGCACCCCTAAAATGGGCCCCCGTCTACCCTGGCCAGTGAGCAATCTTGCTCTTATCCAAGGGAATCTCCCAGGAGATTCCTGAGCCTCCTCATTCATAGAGCTTCTCGTTGCTCTAGCTTCTTGTTCCTCTTTCTGCAATAAAGCTTCTCTCTCCTTAAAATAATGATAATAATAATAATAACGCCATGCATGACATCATTTGAAAAAGTGTGATTTCCTTTGAAGACCAATGTTAGAAGGCTCAACTGACTAGTAAAGAGTGGTTCCCAACCTTTCTCATAGCATGGAAGACATGAAGTTACTGTTTGTACACACAGGGCTGTTTGAGGTCAGGCCATCTGCCTGGGTTGCAACCTGCCACCCTGAGTCCTGAAAACATAAATATTTCAGGCAAACTTTAAGTCATTCACATGGAAGCTTTGCTGTCCGGCAGAGGTTCTCAAATTTTTCTGTGCCATGGATCCCTTTAGTATTTGGTAGCACCTATGAATTCCTTCTCAGGATATTTTTAAATGCATAAAATAGGAGTCATAGAATTGAAAATAAAACTAATTGTATTGAAATACATTTATAAAATATTTTAAACCAAATGCATGATACAGTATATATGCTTTTCATTAAAGCATGAAATAAAATCTAGTAACAGAGTCCAATAACTACCATGATTTTAAAGTACTTATAAGTAATATTTTAAGATATCTGCAGTTAACTTGTAATATAAAAAGATTTGTTATTCCTACAATGTCATTGATGTTGCTAGTACTAAAGTGGTTTGTGGCCTCTATTCATAGTTGAGGAAAATGCTATCTTTCTACTAGAAGCAAGAGAAAATAAAGATGTAATTTTTTCAAATCCCAACTCACGGATCACAAACCCTGCATTTTCTCTATGGATCTCAGGTTGAGAATCCTGAATTAAAAGAAAAAAGTTACAGCAAAAAGAATCTTCCCTGTGGCATTCTGTTCTTCCATTTTCCCAGATATGTCCTGTCTCTCTTGTACTCATTGATCCTGTCCCCCTTTCCTACAGTTTCTTCTCTGTATCTGTCCTCCTTTCATTCTTTCCTTACTTTCCCCTCCCACTGCTTTCCTTCACTTCTTTTTCTTTTCTCATTTCCCATAATCTGCTTCTTGATGCACTCAGCACATGAGCAGGCCCACAGGAGCAAGCCCTTGACTTGGTCTTCCCTGGTGCGCAGTGAAGGGCAAAGAGTGAAATGCACCTTGAAATGCAGTCAAGGCATAAGATGAATTCAGCTTGATCCAGACCAGGCCTCTTTGTTATAAGTAAAAGAAAAAAAAAGCAATTGCTACAGCTCAGAATGAGAATGGGCAGTTATTTGCAATCTTTAGTTAATATTCAGGCAGTAAAGTTATTCAATCTCTAAAGTAGAATATTTGTAGACATTATTTTTATCATTTAAATATCAAGCTCTTCCTATAGAAATTAAGGTTACATTAGCCAATCCCCACATCATAATAGAAATTAGTATTAGCAAAAATCCTGAAAAGTTTTCTGGACAGTCAAGAAGATTGTAGTCCCTGGCTGGTGGCACAGTGGATAAGATGCTGGCCTGTGAACCCAAAGGTCAAAGGTTCAATTCCCAGACAGGTCACATGACCAGGTCTCCAGCCAGGTCTGTAGCTGGAGGCAGGTGAAAGACAACCATACATTGATGTCTCTCTCCCTCTCAGCTTTTCTCCCTGCCCCTCTCTCTGAAAATAATAAATAAAATCTTAAAAAAAAAAAGAAGATTGTAAAGAGACTTAAACATTTAAAATTATTATCCACATATCTTAAATACACAACCATACACTAGCACTCAAAAGTAAAAATAGTTTACGCACACACTTACTACCCTCCTCCCCAAATGTTATTCTAGATTCTTAAATAATTATTTTCTTGGGTGCCACTGGATTGCTTCTCTGGTTGGCCTCTGGGGCACTGCTGAGTAATACAGCAGACTATTATGGGGTTGGCCAGAAAGTCTGTTCAGTTTTTACATAAAATAAAAACACATTTATTAATTTTCACCAATAACTTTATTGGTTTGGATATTTTGATTATGTCAGCTGTCTCCTGCTATTTATTGGCTTCTAGTGCGTAGAGACCAGGGGTACTGCTAAACATCTTCCAAAGCATAAGACAGCCCCACAGCAAAGAATTATTTGGCCAAAATGTCAATAGTACCAAGAAACTTCACAAACCACTTGTGACATGTTTAATCAACCACAGCACTTTCTCATACACTATGTGAATCATTTTGTGTGTGCATTTCACCTGCGTTTTTACTTTTCTTAAGATAATAAAGCATAGTGTGCTGAAAATGTGTATTTTCTTCCATCTTCAATATTAAAGTAACTGCACAAAAATCCACCAGTTTTGGTAAGCTTTTTTAATGCAAGCTAATTTGACAGCTGTCACAATACACTCTAACAAAATTGTTTCAAATTTTGTGAAAAACAACCAAGCACTACTAGAGCCACTGTAAAAAAGAAACTAAAGGAACTTTTTGGCCCAACAAACACCCCATTAACTATTTAAAGAAAAGCACTGAATGAATGTGAAAACAAAAGATTTGTAAATGATTATTTTTTTCAAATTGTGCTGGATGGATTAGACTTACCAATGAGGAAGTGGAATTCATTTCATGTTAACTATTTCATTTCAATAAAGGATGTCTCTACAGCATTTAATGTAATTTTGCATAAAACTATGCAAACTATTTTGCAACAAAAAATTCCACCTGGATAGAAAACTGTCTAGGAAAAAAATGATAATTTATAAGCATTCCAACTGAGGAAAACCACTTAATACTGTGGTATCTAGCCCAAGAAAATGAGATCTATTGCAATCACTTCCCTACTCTGACATGAAGCTTTTTGTGTTATTTTATTCTTAATTCTCATGAAGAAGACCCAATCAGGAGGAAGGCAGAAGGATAAGTGTAAAAGTTGCACCCAAATTCACACTTTTTTTTTCCAGACAACTCATCTCTTTCCAGACTAACTAGGTTTCCCTTCCTGTTGTTTCTAGTACAAATATGATGTCTCTGATTCAAACCTTGGCTCCTCTAACTGCATGAACTTAAAAATGTACTTTCTCCTGATTCCCAGTTTCATCAAATATAAGAGATAAATTATGAAAATCAAGACAGACCATCCACATTAAGTTGTTAGCACTGAGCCTGGCACAGACTAAATTCTCAATGAACAACAAGGGGATGGTGTTTAGCTGATCCATCCAACGGACAGGATAATATTTCTACTCTGTGAAGAAAGCATAGTTAAATTGTGTATAGTAATGTGGAATGCCTTTTACCTATTTGGGAATCTGTTTTGTTCTCCTTATATTTGGTAAAATTATATACTCATGGTGAGCCAATGCTGTGTCATTTTTCACACACCAAAGTTGTGTGAAAAGTATAAGTTTAACTTCAAGTATAAGCAACTCATTTTATGCCTAGGACTACCTCATCTGCCTTGATACAACATAAAGAAAAACTCCCATCCACCTGGAGAGAGAGGACAGCTCTATAGCACTGGTTCTCTGAGGGAGAATAAATTAAATTTTTGTCATTTCTCTACTTTAAAATCCAAAGGATATTGGATTGCCTGCAGATTTCTAAATGATCATTTTTAAAGTACTACTGATCTTTAAAACTAGCGAAATAATTAAAAACCCATCTCCTTTATTTAGTACATTCAAATATAATACCTATAAAAGCTTTCTGTTGTGGTAATAATCCCTTACTATTTCCTCTCTCTCCTTGGTCTTTTCATTTACTCATTTGCCATTAATCGTAAAATTGAAATAAAAAGAGAATGAATTTTTTAAAGTCACTTTCCATTCTGAAGCTTTGTTAATTTCTTCTAAGTGCACTTCAGTGCAGTTTAATTTGTATCTAAGGCAGCACACTGGTGCAACACTACTCACTATTCCTCCAGATAGAAGCAATTAGCTGGGCTAGCCAAATCCTCCACCTGGCCACCATCAGCCTATGCACAGCTCCAGGAGAAAACAGAGAGGCTGAGTGCTCCATAGGGCCTATTTCCTGTGATATTCAAAATCCCCACTTTCTCCTCTGGGTCTTTGGTAGTGGAGGCATACTTATGAAACTCAGATCATCTATGGACCTATTCCCAGCAGACAATGAACACAGTTGTATTTTCTATGCTGATATTTCAGTACCAAACACAGTTGTTATTGTTGTTGTTGTTGTTTCTATTTAAAACCTATTTCACTGGCAAGGAATCTTTAAAATGCACTTAATAATTTGGCTTTGGTTCATTCTTCTGATGTATGTGTCTGTTTTAACACTACCAAGAAATTTTCTGTGATACCAGCTGAGTGTCTTACGATTTACCTCAATTCGGACACTATCTACCTGGAGATAGTATCAGATCCTACAGGTTAAGGACTCGGTCCTATAAAACTTGACCCCTCCCTGCTTTAGATGCCAATAGCGTGTCCTGGTTGTCACCTGTGTTTCGTACCCACCAGCTATAGACTGGAGGTTCCCATTACCCTCTCCTTAGGTTTGATTAATTTGCTGCAACTACTCAAAGAGGTCAAATGTTTTACCTACTAGATTACTAGTTTATTATAAAAGCTATAACTCAAGAATAGCCAGATGGGAAAGATGCACAGAGCAACGTACCTGGGAAGTGGCTCAAAGCTTCTCTGGACGCACCACTCTCCCCAAAATTGCACCTGTTCACCAACCCAGAAGCATTCCAAACCTCATCCTTTTGGGTTTTTATAAAGGCTTCCTTACATAGAGATAATTGATTAAGATCCTTAACCACTGGCAATTGATTCAGCCCTCGCTTCTTTCTCCTCCCTTAGGTCAGGCTGGTAGCACTAAAAATTCAAACCTTCTAATCATACCTTTGGTTCCCTGGCAACCAGACCCCTCCTTAGGTGTTTTCCAAAAGTCATCTCACTAACACTCAGGTGTGGTTGAAAGGGGTTTGTTATAAATATCAAGGCAACTTTACAGCTCTTATCACTCAATAAATTCCAAGAGTTGTAGAGCCTCTGTGCTAGGAATGGAAATAAACTCAAGTATATATTTCTTATGATAAATCACATACTAGAATTCAATGTTTTGTTAATGTTATATATGAAAAGTCTAGAGGCGACAGCCAGGTAGCTCAGTTGTTACAGCGTTGTTCTGAGACACCAAGGCTGTAGATTGCTGCCCTGGGTGGTGTGCCTCAGTTGGTTGGGTGTTGTCCTACAAACAGAAAGGTTGTAGATTCAGTTCCTGATCAGGGCACATGCCAGTTCGGTCCCGGGTAGGGACACATGCAAAAGGCAACCAGTCAATGTTTCTCTCTTAGGTTGATGTTTCTCTCCCTTTCTTTCCCCTCTCCCTATAATTAATAAAGGAATTTTTTTAAGCAACCAATGAACCACATGTAGAACAACAATAGATATTTCTCACCCCACCCCATCTCACTCTCTTCTTTCTCTCTGAAATCAGTAAATAAAAGAAAATCTAAAAATTAAATAAAAAATGAAAATCTAGAAAGAAACAAGTGTGATCTTAGTGTAGTTCAAACAATTTTATGAGAATCCAGACTTGGGAAAATATGTAGATTTTGGACTATGGTAAGATTTTTATTGTAGGGTTAATGGATAACTTCATACCCCTTTGAATTAGTTTTTATAAGTTTTAAGTGTATCCTGATATATTATGTTGAACATAGCTTTTTCTCATAATAGCAGCAGTTTCTAAGGTCTTTTCCCAACACTTAGTACATCATTGTCTCTAATTTACGAAAAGTTTCACTCCAAGGATGTTACCTGATGAGCACTTTCTTTTTACACAGAAAAGCTTGATTTTTAAAATTAAATCACACTTCATCTGGGAATCTGGTACCTAAGAAAGCAGACATCGTTAACTAGGGTTCTATTGTGTCACATTCAAATGGAGCAAACATTAGTATTTTGTATAAAGTAAATAGTGTAAGAAAATGTGCAAAATTTTTATATGTATAAGATAGAACAATATTTTTATTTTAAATGGAGTGCTTACCATTAACCTTTCATTTTTATTTTTGAATATTTATATTTTTCTTCTTAGGTTTTAACAAGAGATATAAGATTCAAAAGACCTCATCTTGAAGGTGTAGGAACTTACAGCTTAGAAGATGATTCTTCTTGTCCTCAGCCATGTTTTTCCTGGTCTTAGAAGCTGCTAAATACCAAACCCACAGGTAATCATGGAAAAAGCCAAATGAACAATTACATCAAAGAGTTCAAAAAAAGCCTCAAAGATCTTAAATCAAGTAACCAAAGTTGTAAGTTTCTTTTTCTAAAGCAAATTTACTTTCTCTAAAAAATTACTTGGGAAACCATCTGCTAAATAGCTTCTTTCTTTACTGTGTACAATCTGAACAGCTGTTCACAGTTGTAACCTAGGTACCTAGCTCAGAGCCTAGCACATGGAAGATGCCACATATATATTTTTAGAAATAATAAGAAGCTAATTTACTCCATGCCTAATTGAATAAATGAAGCTTATATGCTTTTTTAAAATAATTTTTAATTTTTAGTTACAGTGGACATACAATATTATATTAGTTTCATACATACAACCAGTGATTATATAACTTATAAGTGATCACCCCAATAAATCTAGTACCCATCTGACTCCATAAATAGTTATTACAATGTTACCGACTATATTCCCTATGCTGTATTTTACACCCTTATGACTATTCTATAATTACCAATTTGTACTTCTTAACCCCTTCACCTTATTGACCCATCCCCAAAATGCCCCTTCCATCTGACAACCATTATGTTCTTTGTATCTATAAGTCTGTTTCTATTCTGCTTATTTTTTGTTTTTGCTTTTGATTTTCCATATATGAGAAACCATAGCATTTGTCTTCCTCTCTCTGACATATTTCATTTAGCACAATACCCTTTAGGTGCATCCATGTTGTTACAGATGACAAGACTTCATTTTTTTTTTATGTCTGAGTCATGTTCCATTGTATATATGCACCACTCCTTTTTTATCCACTAATCTACTGCTTTCATATCTTGGCTATTGTAAATAATGCTGCAATGAACATATGAATGCATATGTCTTTTCAGTTTTGTTTTTTGGGTTTCTTCAGATAAATGCCCAGAAGTAGAATTGCTGGGTCCTTCATTGTGTCTTGTTATAGTCATTGTTTTAAAGTCTAATTTGTCCGGTATAAGTATTGCTACCCACATTTTTGTTTGCTTATTTGTTTGTTTCCATTTTCATGAAATATCTTCCTCAGTCCCTTTACTTTTAGTCTATGTGTGTATTGATCTGAAGTGAATCTCTTATAGACAGCATATGTAAAAGTCTTATTATGTTATTCATTCGGCCTTCATGTCTTTTGATTGGAGCATTCAATCCATTTGCATTTGCAGTAATTGTTAATAGATATGTATTTATTGTCATCTTATTATTCAAAATGTTATCAATATTTTCCTTCTTAAAAAAAACAATTTAGTGTTTCTTATAATACTGGTTTGGTGGTAATAAACTCCTTTAGCTTCTTCTTGTCTGAGAAGCTCTTTATCTACCCTTCAAGTGTAAATAATAACTTTGCTGGGTAGGATAATCTTTTCTGTAGGTCTTTGCTTTTTTCACCACTTTGCATACTTCACACCAATCTCTCTTTTTTTTTTTTAATTTTATTGTTGTTGTATTACATCGATCCCCTTTTTGCTCCTCTCTGTCCCCCTCCCCACCCACCCAAAGTCAATCCCACCTGTTGTCCATGTCCATGGTTCCTTTATACTAGGTTCTTGTCTAAGCTGCTCCCCTTTCTTGCCTCTGCCTCC